>VZRM01003044.1:419923-656571 GCA_013397955.1 Grantiella picta | reverse complement strand
GGGGGGGGGGAAATCTACCTAATCTCCATGAAATTAAGCACTCTTAGTTATGATTGGCATCCACACACAGGATTAAGTCAGTACAGGGAATTTCCATCAGGCTCTTAATTAGCACTAGTCAAATGGGGTAGCAGAGTTGTTGGGGATCTGAAGCCTTTCAGCAATGTTGTGCCAAATCATGCTGTTGTGTCAGAGCTACTCCCTGGACTCAGGCTGTTCAATGTGAGTCAGGTCATTAGGACTGAAGATAATTTATGTGACACCTGCCCAGCCAGCCCACTGATGAGTCTTGATCCACTGAAGAGCGGAGGTAAAGTTCCCATTTCTTGTGTACGACTGAGACTGACCATGCAAAGCAGATCTGTGGAAAACCAGCTCTCTGTGCTTCAGAGCTAATAGGAATCAAGTGATGCCTCAGCCTTCTTTATTCAAGTGACTGTGATCCCTTCTCTTAAGCAGTTGGAGCTTCAAAAGATCAGATACAATGCAGGAATTACAATAGGGTCACTGTAATGTCTCAGGTATTCCAAATACAGAAGCATTTTTTCCCCTCCAAGATGCTGATCCAGTGAAAATAAAATTATTTAATGACCAATGTTGATAATTTTTTCAGATGTTCTCATAACTGAAACCTGTAGGAGTGCTGATTTTTTGGCCTTGTTGAGCTGGACCTTTAACACTAGAGGCTTTTATAATATCTTTTATAATACCACTAGAGGCTTTTATAATATCAATTTTTTGTGTCCTACTTTGGGGCTTACAAGCAGCCTTGTAGAGCTGCTACAAAAGCACAAGGGAAGGGGATGGCTGAGAGCTCAATCTGACATCTTGTGGCCCTAAGGAAAAGAGATGCTAGCTTTTGCTAGGCATTAATTTTATTATTGATATCTCTTGGGAAAATTTGAACCAAGCAATATAAAGTAACCATGCTTAATGGAATGAATTGCAGCTGCCTCATTTTCAGACTCTCTTTGCCAGACGATGCTGTGATTTTGGAACAAATACAAACAAGTTATAAAATAATGCCGCAGACGGCAGAAAACAAACTTTGTACTTTCAGTCACTGAGTAGTATGAACAGATAAAAGCCTACTGCAAATATAAAAGATTACAGGAATGTTGTGGCATGTAACCCTCCCACTACCATGGTTACATTTTAGAAAGGTGAAAAGCTTCACCTAGGTCAAAGTAGCAAGCACTGCTGGGAAGGAGTTTAAAGATGACAGTGAAAGGCAGTAAATTTGTCAGTTAGAAACAATTCTAAAATAGAGAAAGAGATGTGAAAAACCCCATAACTGTCAGCAATTTTCTTTCCTTGGAGTAACAGGTAGGTTTGGAAAAAAGGAAACATTAGATGTCTACTTACTCTTACCAGCAACTGCATAATGAAAGGGACTTTATGCTGTGTTTAAGAGTGTGCAGCAAAGGCAATTTCTCTTTGTTCCCTTGCCCCGTTGTAGTAGTTTATGCTTCAGGGATAAAGGTCTCATTAGTGCAAGTCACACAAGAAAACTGTGCAGACAGACCTTGATTTTATAAAAGAAATAAATTACAACTGGCTGGTGATTCTGTGTTCAGTGCTTTATGATGGCAAACGAATGATTTACTTGTAAACATTTACCTAAAGGAGTTTTTCAAGACAAAGCAGTGCAGGGCTATTTGTTCAGCTTGTGAATGATTCATTGACTGTGCCAAGGTCAGACTCCTTCAGTGACACACACACTGCAAGCACGAGAATGTGCAGTTTAGAGAATAAACATTAGCATACAGGGGATGGCTACCTTGTCTTTATTCAGCCAAGCTTGTGTATCTCACATACCTCCACCTGGGTTTAGAAAAGTAATACACAGACTTGGCTAGTTCTCCATTGCTAACCAAAGCCACGACAAAATGAAGGAGAGCTGTTAGGCTGGAAATGTTCCACATGAAGCCTGCTTCCACCTGACAGGAGTCATCTAAATTTACAGTTTTCTGGCTGATTCAAGAGTTTTTTGCCTTGTTCCAGTGACTCTGTCTGTCTTAAACAAGAGCCTGTTGATAGCCTACCACCCTGGAAATGGAATCAGTGGGGAAAAAACCAGTATGACTGGACAGGATGCTAGATTACCTCATCTAGGTTCCCTTTTCCACAAAAGGTTGGATCAGAAGGTCTTCCCTTTCAATCTGTGATGTTCTGTAAGATGGGGAAAAGGTGACAAAAGACAGGGACAAGCAGCAAGGACAGGGACATAAGGATTGTCTTCTAAGCAGGTAGAAGAGTTTCAGACTTGTGATTCTGTGCTCTCACCAGCAGCCTAGAGCAGCTTGATTAAGTTTAACATCTTCAGCTGTATTCTTGCAACAGCCTGTTTTAAAGTATGTGAAAAACAGGAGCTCAAATATTTTGGCCAAAAAGACAATGACCACACAGCAATATACAACTGGCGTGGTATCTACCCCAAACTCCTGACTGGAAGGCGAGAAGCTCTTTCTGGTACAGTTTATTGTTCTGCATGCTAAACATTTCCTCAAATGGTTTCTGCTCTAGTGTCATTCCAGTTATTTACATTTCTCACCTGTGAGAAAATGTCGTCTACCTGCCTTTTCAATAAATTAGAATCTCTTAGAGCATCTCTGTGCTAGAATTCAGAATGCCAGTATGTTTAATATTATCAGTATAAATACCTCAACACTATAATAATTAATATGGTGATAGTACATCTCTGACCCTTGGAGACAGCAGAATTAACGCTATGGAATTTGAGGAAATAACAATTTGCTCTTCTTAATACCCTATTAGATACCAGAGAAGAACATTAATCTATGGTAAAACTAAAGGTACATACTTTTATGTTTGTTGTTTAATCGAGGTGCTTTTCCATTAAGGAAACAACAGCAGTGAGAGCACATTATTGGAAGCTGCTGAATCAGGGAAGAAACAGGATGCACTAAATTTGTTACTTGCTTATTTGTGTATTTCCAGAGTATATTTTACCCCCTTTTCACTGAAGTGGTTCTGGTTGTGCTTAAACGATTGCTCAACTTTTCTAATATGATATTTTGAAAATAGAAGACTAGTGAAAAGAAATACTTCTCTGTGAAAGAACCTGTTAATAGTAAACATTTTTTTTATCATTAAGCGACTTTTTACAAAAGACTTTTTGTGTAAAAAAGCCACTAATTGGCCCCTTCCTGATTCTTAAGCTGTTGGCATAATCAGCGTTTTGAGCATAGTGTCTCAGGAAGAAATCTGCTCATATGTAAAAATCAGAGTTAAAAGAACTGTGTTACAGATTGTTAAATAAATGCTTTTCCATTACCAGGCCCGAGTCTTGTCTCATTTGAGGTACCATATGTGCCTGCTACTGTAGGGCACAGTCTGAGTTTATCCTCAAAATCGCACTTAATTTCAAGAGCAAGTGATTTTGCAAGCACTGCAGACTCATGGAATTGGAGCAAGTTTGGTATCTTATCCACCCACGTTATGGCAGCAATTGCCCGAGTGGTGCAGACAGTGATTCCCAAGTAGCCTTGTGTTTTGGAGGTGAACGTGCACACCCCCACCCCTCTGGCTGCAGTGAGACACCTGTGGCAACAGATGGAAGCAAAGATCCTCATGTCACAGCATTCAAGTATCAGAGGGGCTTGACACTCGAACCTTCACTCCCATCTCTTTGTTCTAGAGCTTTTCTATATAAATGAAAAATATTCCTGTACAAAGCGTGGCTCTCCTTCTAGGGGTTGCAACAGTCAGTACAAAAGAATAGTCAAAATATGGTCACACAGTATCACACCAGGATTTTGCCACTATTAGATTCCACAAAGGTAGTTAATGTCTTGGACAGATCCAGAGATTTGGTGGGTGGTTAAGGCAATTCACACTGTAGACAGAGCAAGAGTCCCTCTGACTCAGGTGGTTGTTGCACTGATGCTTCTTTGCCTAGGTTTCACACTCTCCCATTCAAGTGCATTTAGCATAGGTCTTTTATAAAATGCTTCATGCCATAAAAATATTTTAAAGCCTGATAAGGTAGTTTATTAAAAGAAACAGACACAAGTCTGTTGAGCTGGGCATACATTTCTCTTGATGGTTTCAATAAAAGGTTCTCATTTGTAAAGGAAAGGACAGTGTTGTGATACGAAAGGAAGGCAAACAACCCACACTCAGTCATTTGTAGTATGTAACCCTTGTGAAGCTGGCAATGCCACAGAATCTGCAATAACAAATGTAAGCAGAACTGACAGAAGACTGCTTGCTGCTATATGCAAAGAGATGAGGAAGGGAAAAACCAGAAAGCCAGTAATTTGATTTCTATTCAAACCCTGCTTTCAGACCCTCTGCCCACCTCAACAAGTACAGATGCACACTGTAACAGGTAACCCTGATACAGCAGGAAAATCCTTGCACTTCAATAAATCTTCCCTGGTTTTATCACCCTCTCTTCTTATGTATAACTACATTCTGAAGTACCTTTTCTCATGTACTGGGGGTCTTTTCTTAACAGGCCTTTCCAACTTCTCCCCCTTCCAAAATGATTTCCTACTACTAGAGAAGTTAAAAATACAGACAATGATCAGGATATAGAAAGCATGAGGAAACACCTGTTATGGTGATTAAAACTATTTTGAATGTCTTTCTTCTTTTTTTTCCCCCCTCCTCTTTATTTACCAATCTAGTTTCTAATAGAACTTTAGTTAAAAGGAAAGACATTCACAGAAGATATTTATGCACACAAACACATCGCCTTTCATTCATTCTAATTTGCATGCTGTTGCTGTTAGAAGGCAAGGTTTTTGTTTAATTTCTCTAGGATGGATAATGACATCTGATTAACAGAATTTCGGTTCTGTTTTTCAGAAATGACACCCTTGTGGGATCATCATGCTTGACGGAATGTAAAATCATTCATGGGAGAAACCATATTAAAAGCTATTGTTTGTCAAACTTAGATAGCTTCACATTTCAACAGATACCCTGGAAATTAGATGCATCTGCCATTAAAAGACATTATTTTAAGTAAAATGAGTTCTTATCAGTACAATAAACTTGGACATATACACCACTGCTTCGGCAGTCTTGCTAAAGTATTTATGATGACCATTCTTTTACATATATCACACTGCCTACAGCATGACACTAAAATGCTGCCATATCTTTGAAGTGGTTACTGCTAGAAGAGATATAAAAGGTACAGGTAAAGTTTAAGACACAAAAAATACAAAGCAGAAATGTTCCAGTACGAGTTAAACATACATATTCCTATTTAATACATCTGAATTTTCTATCAGTAAATACGGAATCAGCAGTGTGTGAAAGACCTCATTCAAAACCTCCAGACTGGATTGCAGATTTCCCTTGAGGCTGGGTTGACATCAAAATAAGTTTTCCATTGTTTTGGCTCTTTAGAGCTCTATATCTCGTTACCTGGTGGTCTGCATGTCTTGTGCATGGGAATCCAAAATATTGCTTACATTATTTCACTAACACTGAGATCCCTGATCTCCAGCCCAGTCTTGCTCTCCCCACTGCTGGTGGCACTTTTGCCATCATTTCCAGTGGTATCAGGAATGACCCTTTAGAAACACAACTGGGACACTTTGGTTCCCAAACCAGTACAAGAAGCTACATTTTTCTGCACAGTTCAAATAGGTGAAACAGCTAAAAAACAGGTAATAAAAGATGGATTATTTTAATATTCTTTGGGGAAAGTACAGAATTTTATAAAAGCAGAAACCACTCTCCCCTCCAACAGATTTTCCCACATAGCTGTTAAACAACATGGATTTTTGGCACAAGTAAGAGTAGGTGAAAGTAGGTGAAAGTAGGTTTCAGCATTCAATGATAGACTCACAGAGGAAGAAATCTTCAGAATAAATTTAGTGCTAGCAAAATATACAGACTATGTATCTGAGCCTGCTCCTGCTTCCCTGCCATGATGCTGAATGACCAGTGCCTATAATTTAACATACACCATTCTCAGAAGTTAAATACAAAGCAGACAGGCAGGGATTCATCCAAAGTACCAAATGCCTACACAGAAACCAGCTGCTCATCAATAATATCATGTCTAAGGTCCAGTTTAAGGAAAAAGAAGAATTCTAATAATTAAAGGTTTCTAGAGTTATGAAAGTGACTGCATTTTAACACAGCACTAATGTATTTTACATAAAGAGGTCCACGGTGTCCAGTCAGTGGAGAGGTCCAGATGCTTGTGACTTGATTTCAGAAATTTAAATGTTTTTTTCAACTTCAGACACTAATTGATAAGTATTACTTATGCAATGGTCAAAGGTTGCTTTCCAGAAGTTCTTGCTTGCAGGGTTGTGGGAGATAAGTTGGTAATGTTTTAGAAAATCAGTGAATAGATATCACAGGCCTCACTACAATAACCCAGAGACAACTGTCTCTTGCTTTGCCAAGGACTTGGTTAGACATGGAGACCAAGCCATCTTTCCCCTTCTAATGCCATGCTGGGGCATTTGGCAATTTGCACTGCGGCTCTTAAATCTGTCTCTCCCCCATAAAGTAGCAGAGGACTCTCGTCTCCCAGGATACGTAAGTTCTGATCTTCCTCACAGACAAATTCAGATTAGGAACCTTTTTCCTGCATACCAAATCCCAATCTGTGCAAATGATGCTCTTGGAAACTTGAAGTTGCAGACAAGGATGTTTTTCAGAGTGGACTAAAATACCATTAAATTAAAATGAAACATAAAATCATATAGCGAAGATAATGCCTTTTCAATCCTACAGCGACATCTCTGATTGCTACGTAGTTTGCTGAGTGGTGGTGCAGGGGAGATCTATCCCCTGCTGATATTCTCCAAGGAGGAAAGACTTATTTTACACCCATGATTAAACCCAGGACTCATCTGCTTGATTACAGCCAAGAGAGGGGGAGGTTAATACTGCAGGCAAGGCAGAAGACTGCAGAGCACGAGAGTGACAGAGGTAATTTTTATGCTTACCTGACCCTCTCTGCCACATATGTTACCTGAGAAACAGCAAGTTCTTTTGAAACGGGCAACTTTTTTGTATACTAATTCCAAATCCATAAATAGAAGAAATAAATTAATGGGCTTGATTTGTTCTGATACATATGTTCAATGACTCCAGAAATGGACTTTAGGCTACCATCCTTAAAACCCAAACTATCTCACCTTGTCTTTCTGACAAATTGTGCTTATCAATTTCTTGTCTGGTAAGATTCCAATATTTTCTTCCCCCGACATGATTTTTAAAAAAAAATTTAAAGTATCAATTAGAATAATGAAAGTTGCAACCAAAGAAATAAGGAAATTAAAAACGGCAGCACTGCTCAGTGTAGTAGATTACACATTTGGGTGAAAAATAAATCTTTCCTGTGCAGAAAATGAATTAAATCTGTGCATAATAAACCCAAAATATTGAAGGCAAAGCAAATCTAGGACTGTCACAAGAATAAATACTTTTAAAGGGAAGTTCTTGGCATCGTTTCTGTTCTTTTAGCACATGGCAAAGCCCTGCAGTGTATTAATTCCTTTATTCTGTTCTGCTGCAAAACCTGTCCATTAAGACCTTAAATTCCTATCAATTCAGACCATGGGAGAACCATGTTTCTCTAGAGAGGGCAAGCTGAAGCTTTGTTATTGCCACCAAAGGATATTAGGTCTTCAGGCTGCCCCTTTGTCTTTCCTACTAGCTGCCTGCCTGCTGTTCAGGTGACACCTATGACTTTCCTGATTTAAGAGGAAAAATGGGATGCAATGCTGTACTTGGCATTGGCCTTGCTATTCTTAAAAATGCCTTACAAAGACAGTAAAATAGTTCAGGTAAATCTCTGTATTGAAAAGTAACTCTCCCCTGTGTGCTGTGTGTTTCTCATGTGCTCTGGAGGCAGAGTTTTCAAGCCTCCTGTGCGCCTCACCTTCCTGACTGTGCAAACACTGCCAGCGGAGGCTTTCCTTGCAAAGGGACTGAAACAAGGGATGTAAGGAATAAATTGCTACTCACAAGTTGAAAAAAAAGGATGTGAAGCCTGTGGGCTCAAATGCATTGACTAAAGCCGTACTAATATTTCTATGACAGCCTATTAAGAAGAAACAGAAGCAAACAAAGTCTGGCTCTAATTCCCTACTACAATGTACATTATATGCCAATATGCCACAGGCAGAGCTGAGTTTAACCTGGCATGTGCCTCAGGTCACCAGTGCCATAGACAAAGACACAGGAACAGACTAGGTCTACAGACTCACACAGCATCATCCTCCCTTGGAGACCAACAAAATAATACAAAAAACCTTTAAAACCTCCTGTGCTTTATGATAATCCTCTTTAGTAGTTGTAGTAGTAGTCATAATAACAGTATTTTTACATTGGTGATGAGAATTGCACACAATCAATGAAGTGCCTGGGTCAAGAAGATGGATCCTGCCAGGGCTGACATGGGCAGATGAGATGCTGAGAAACTGGCGAGTAAGATTTGCATTAGTCCTCACCCCCCTGCCCCACTCCAGCCCCGAACCCAGGGATCAACGCCACCAAAACGAGCGGTGATGTGGCCAAGGTTGGGGCTGAGGGCAGCCTGCGGGGAAGTGGCCAGCCAGGAAGGAACACAATGCCGGGAAGAAAGGGCTGCCGCTTTTCTCAGGACAGAACCACCCACATGTTAAACAGCTTTTAAAAAATGTAAAAAACCAGCCCTGTTTCTTGTCACAGGTATCCAGAACATCTCTAAACACACACAGAAATAGACAGGTATTACTGAAAATTGTAACCAATGCTGAAGCTGCAAAACTGCTCTTTGTTGTAGTTGTTGGGATACAGAAGGGGCAATTTGCTGTAAATAAATATTAAAAAGTATTTTTTCTTAAATGCTTGAGATATTCTTTTTTTTTTTTCTCCAGTCTCAGTGGTATTTTCCTGTCACTTGCTCCTCCAGTTGTGCTGATCTTTTTATCCTATGTGTGCTCAAGTGTCCGACACAGAGTGTTCTCTCTCCACTGCAAGAGTCATCCCAGTCCCACCCTGGCCCAGCTCATATCCCACCCCAGGCCCCATCCCCATGGGCTTAGATAAGCCATTCCTTCTTGCTCTCGTCTATGGTCTCCGTGAAGTTGGGGTCATTGTTCATGATGGCGGCGTCGGCGCTCTCGGCGGACTCTGCCCCTTTGGCCTCGTTGGTGTGGTAGGTTCCCTTGTGGCGGAACATGTAGCGGATCAGGAACACCAAGGTGCAGAGGATGGTGAAGATCACCACTGCGATGACGCCTAAACACAGGAGGAGAGAAAAGATGCCCCCAGTGAGACCAGCTGGAGGTTGCAACAAAGAAAGGATCCCA
The DNA here is from genome assembly GCA_013397955.1 of Grantiella picta. Lineage (NCBI taxonomy): Eukaryota > Metazoa > Chordata > Aves > Passeriformes > Meliphagidae > Grantiella > Grantiella picta. Next base: position 647,272 of record VZRM01003044.1, on the reverse strand, counting down.
GAACTCCTTGGAGCTCAGCTGAAGCTACTCAGTTGGGCATCTGCACAGTTGGGCATCAGCACAGTTACTTGGTTTCTACTACTCTAATATTTATATATAGTTTTTGCTACATACAAAATGCAACTACATGAAGTCTGATGGTGACTTTTATCCCGTAAGTAAAAACTTCAACATTAATACCTTCTTACAGACCTGAGCTTTGCTGACCATGGCGCAGAGGGTGCTGAACTCTCCCAGAACAGTGGTGTTTACTGGGGATGTGTCACAGCCTGGGCAGCTCTTTGAAGGTGGAACCTCTGATGTTCACTTTCTAGTCAACAGCTGTAAACACCTATCATAGCTCCTCTCCATGTCCTTGAAAATTGGCTTGGCTCACTGTTGGCTCATGCCACCCACTGGGCACTGGCTCCACATAATTGCAGACGTAACTGCTTTGTCATCAGTTCTAGCCTTAATTGCACTCCCTGCAATGGTCTATTTTGGGTTCAACCCTCTTATAGAGATGTCTGATGAATGTTATCCTCTTAGGCATAAGTATCTGTGTGATAAAACAGCGCTGTTCCTGTTTGGGCCCTTCTCTACACGGATAAGAATCTTCCAGGATGAGGACATTATAAAGATTTCAGGTTAAAAAAATCTTGTAATCAGCCAGAGTTATGTTATGCCCCTTTATGTTAACTGACGTGTTGGGCAGACAGGCTGTTCAGGTGTGGTCTGAATTTCTCTGAGGAACGCGATGCTATCCTTCCAGTATTCTAAAGTTTCAAAGCATTACGTAAAAGTTCTAAGTAATAATAAAAATGTAAATTAGAAAGGAAAAATAACACAGGAAATCAAAACTAAAGCAACTAATCTAAACCTGGATAGGGAAACATATGCCCTTGTTACCAACTGCAATTCAGCCATCAGAGTCATACTGCAAAATATCTTAGAAAAGCAGACAGTTTTCTTACCTCCAATAATAGCTGAGTTTCTGTTAACGCCATCTCCTATAGCTTGACCATTGTATGGGAAATCAGCACTCGCTGTAGGTAGAGAATTAAAGATTCATGTTGTAATAGCAGTGACACTTCTGTAAAACTTCAGAAATACATCCAACATCCCCACTTAAAAAAACTGTGATCACTAGATATTTATCTATAGATGAATAAAAAGAAAAAAAAATCACTATTATCTAATCTCTCAGAATTGCTTGCTTCCTCCTCATAACAAAACTAAAATTAAAATAAATGTTCGGTAGGCATTGCTATTGATACAGAAGAACATTTTGTCCTGTACAAACAGAAGGTCAGTAAGTTTTAAGTGGCCAGTTGGCACAAAACTAAAAAACCCCAGTCTTTTAAATGTGTCTTTAGAAGTTCCTAGGATTTTATGGCCACCATTGTGTACAACTTTAATCTTCTTGAAGGAAAAACTGGAATCCTTTTTGCTGCTGCACAGTCCAAGGTAAGAGAGGGGCTGCATCTTCTCTTGGTCAGAGCCATAGAGCAGCTACCCCACAGAGCATGTGCCAGCCCTTTAGCTACTCTAGGAGAAAGCCCAGCATATCAGCTGAGCCACTGCTGGAGCTCCTTCGGAGCTGAGGAGAATACAGTGAGCTGGAGGAGCTGAGGCATGGCAGGCAGGAGAGCCAGTGGATGAGGTGACCTTCCAGCACACAGATAAGGAGAGGAGACACAGGCAGATGTGCCAGCATTCACTTGCCAGCAACCTGAAAAGGAGAGACTTCTTGCAGCAGAACTAAATGAAATGGGATGAATTTGGATGGTAGCCTTGGTATTAACCTCCAGAAAATATCACAGAGGCTTTTTAAAGCCAATCTCATAAATTAAACTTATTATTAGTGTTTTCTTTATAGTCAGACATAGCAACTAGACACTGCAATGACTAAGCAAGCCCAGGGAACTGGGTGAGTGGTTGCAATTATTTCCTTCTTTGCCACTAGACTATGGCATTGATTTTGAAGTAGAAAAAATGTTGTTAAAAGTGCATCACTGGAGAAAGCTAAAATAATCATGGACATGACCTGCTTCTTAGGGCAGCATGTAAAACCCAGCTGTATTTTTCTTGCTTGATGGATTAGGTGATACTATATTAAAATAATCAATTGCCTTTACAGACCAGTGATGCGTTCAGTATACCAAAAACTGGCTGAGGGAATTCAACTCTTTCTGTTAGCATGGAGTAAAATCCATAATAAAGTTCTTTTTATATTGTAAAGCAGCTGCACAAAAGAATGAATGGTTTCAGCTTGCCACATGGCCTGAAAAGAGGTTTGGGGCTAGAGTAGCCCTCTGTGTGCCTACTCTGGGAGAGAGTCGAACCAGCTGTGTGTTCAGCAGCTAGTTTTTGGCTGGCTGCCTGCAGGACAAACAGGAGCACGTTTCTCAGAGCTCAGTGGAGGGGCCCTGTCCAGCAGTTTTTGCCAGCAGCACTTGGGCCTTTGACATTTGTTGGTGCTCTGGCTTCCGAAAACCTTCTTCTGCACCTCTCTGAGACGAATCAGGCTATAAACAGTAAAAGATAAATAAATACCTGGTTCTGTATCAGTGGATTTTGCTCCAAAGCACTGTGAAGGAGCATTAATGAAGACATTTTGGCAAAGGCTCCATAAACATACCCGTGCAGTACTAAAAGGGAAGGGTTGACAGGGGGAAAATACATCCTAATTTTAAACCTACCCTCCCTGCATCTTAAGAAATATCCTAAAGCCAAATAATAGTATGGGGAAAGCATCAGTTTGCTGAATCACAAGGAATTGCTCTCTGCCATTCTAACCCAAAAGAAGGCCCCTAGTCATCCCAGCAGCACCACAGGCAGTTTACAAGTCCTACCGCTTGCCTCTTGGTTGAGAGTTGGTCTGCTGTGCCCTCACACAAGAAATCTGAGTATCTACAATGGTCACAGTTCCTCCTTCCCTTACAATTGAATATTGTGTTATACCTTCTTTTAAAAGGTTATTTCAAGGACCATGGCACAAATGAAGTGTGAAGAAAGAGGAAAGCTGCTGTTCATGGCAGCATGATCCCTCCTGAGCTGCCATTTCCCAGTGGCTGTGCTACAAGGAATTCCTGGCAGATGGAAGACTAGAGCCTATGATGTTCAGCAGGCACTGAAGAAGGGTTCAACAGGCACTGCAAGAGAAGGAAGAACACGATGCAGGATGTGAAGCTCCATCCTTGATCTTGTCTGAGAGCTTCTGCTAGGACTGGACCCAATGTCTCCACCCAAAGCTGCTCTCCATTGTACCCATTCATCCTACACACTCAGGAGGAGCTGTCCATCAGATCAACAAGCAGATGTGATTCACTCTGAGACTCTCATCTCTGACAAAAAGGAAACAGAAACATGTGTCTGGGAGCAAGGGACACTGTATTTCAGCAAGACCTCACCATCAGATTAGCTAAATTGTGCCATGCTGCAGCTGCTGGAGAACCTGGAGTGCTGTAGGAAAAAAGGAGCTTCAACTTGCATGAATCTTTTTTTTAAAATCACCTACAGCAGTGTTGGCAGAAATTACTGCCATCATTCATGAATTCCTGTTGTATTATTCATGTGCCACTGAGAGACCTGCTTGTGTATTATGGGGAGTTTTTTGACTGAAAAATTGTATCTAAAATCTCAGCCAAATGTGGGGTTATATAATATATTTTGCCGCAAAAAAATCTATACAATTATTTTACTTAATGTATTACTACAGAGGGATAGAGGATGAAGAAAACAACTAATTAGTTCCCTTTTTTAATGTGAAGTTCCCTTGAAATTCTTCAGTAGCTTCTCAAAGGATCAGAAATAGCCACGGACCAGATGTCAGAACTGCAACAGGGTAAATCCTGCCACAGCAATTAGGCAGAAAAGAACATACAGTCCTTGACTCTACAAGACGAGCTTAACAGAGTATTGTCCCCAACAGGTACCAAGTGCAGGCATTTCAGATAGGAGTTTCATCATTCAAACATGTGGGGATTCCTCTCTGACCTTACTACAGTCACATTGCTTCATATTCCTTGGCAATATGAAGCAACTTTGCCAAAAAGACAACTAAAAAGAGATTTTCTTCCATTGCTGCTGAAATTCAGGAACTAAAAGAGGAAAGAATACATTAGAGCATGCCGACAAAGGGAGAGCAATAATACTGATGGTCTGATAAAAGCACAGAAGACTACAGAGTGCTGTTCATAGGTTGTAAAGAGTAATTCCTAAAATGAATCTTCCCTAGGTTGCTCTGAATAGCCAGGGTCTCACTTGTGTGATTCAAAACATGAAGAACAGAGCGAGGAGATTTCTAATCCATCCTGGAAAACAGCTACATATTGACCCAAGAAACATCCTGCCAGCTTCCTGAAATCCTCTGCTCATGCAGCTGTGGCACAGAGCCATCAGTTTGCTGTCACGGCATACCAAAGACCTTTTCCTAAAACCAGCAGCTAGTGTAGGGACAGATTGCTCTGGATCAGGAAATGCTAAGCTCCTCTGTGGCCTACAAACATCACTTCATCTGGTTCCCTCCCAGGATCCAAGCTGGGTGATGCTCTTTGCACCCTGTCTTTCCACAGCAGATCATCAGGTTTGTTTCAAACAGCACCATCCTGAAGCTAACTTACGTAAAGGGACACAGTACACTCTGCTTTCTCTTTCTTTCATGGGCTGCTTTCATGGGCTGTTTACAAGGCCACAGTTTCTATAACCACAGAGTAAATCTATAGAGTCTGAACTTATGTTTTGCACTTTTCAACTTTCTGTTACTAGGCTCAGGGCAAATGGGGTTAAAGAAATTTTGCAGCACCTAAAAGGGTGATTAAAGGCTGGCTGCAGGCAAATTCCATGTTTTGGCCATCATTTTAATGACATTTGAAGTTTTAGATGACCACAAAAATGCAGTAGGAGACCTACCATTCTTCAGCACACCCAGCATGGTTATTGCCACAGCCAGATGCAAAACAGCAGCCCTCAATGAATGGAGAGGGAAGATGGGACTGGATAAACAGTGCACAATTAGGATTAGATGTTAAAGATGACAGATGTGCTTGGCTTAGCTGAGTGAGTTAATTCTGCTTCATTATGGTAGGCATGATTTTACATCTGCCGTTTTCAGAGGGAAATTTTTTTACAATGGATCCCACATAAAAGCCTTTTGCAAATACACAAAATTGAAATACAAAATGACCTTGGTAAAGTAGATATGTAGTCCAGAAGGTGGATGTGGGCTTAGAAGTGAGCAAAAGGCTGTTCACTAAAAGGCAAGGGGAAACCCAAAACCAAAGGGGGAGATTTTCAGATAAAGAACAGTACTAAGAATAAGAAGTACTCAGTAAAAAGGCAAATTTCATTTTGAGATACACTACCAGGAGTGTTTCACGTAAGTCATGGGAAGCAATCTTTTTAACTGAACTTTTTTACTGAGTTGGTTAAAAGATACCAGCTACAAAGGAAGATACAGTTTAGATCTGCTCCAAAAAAGGAAGTGTGGGAGTTATCACCGGTCTAAAACAAATGATGGAGGAAATGTGAAATTCTGGAAGGTGAGTTTGCACAGACTAGATCTAATGTGTTGCAAGACTTCTTTGACCTTTCATCTTTACAGATGTCCACAATTTTGAAAGGTATTCTCCCACTCTTAAGACCAGCTGGGTTTTCAAGTAAATATGAACTAGAAAAGCAACCAGAACCACCAATCTGGTGATCACAAGGTACATAAAACCTGCATTAATCAAGGCATTGATTAGGAGTAGAATAGTAAGATAACAAAATAAAAGATGTGAATTATAACTCCTTCTTCCTAATTCTATTTTGCAGCCAGGCATCCAAGATTTGACCTTGCAATGGGAGCAAATGCTCAGTTACATGTTAGGATTATGAGAAAATTTTGGACACTAGATCCATTCACTGTGTTTCTCCACGGGACCACAGCACAGAAGAAAATAAAAGCAAGCTCTCTGGTGGCATTCTGTAAAATTATGTCAACTCTGCTGGTCAGGTGAGACTGTACTGCTGTGGTTTGAAATTACAGATCACTCCTTATGACAGACTCTAAGTCCAGAAACTAATTGCTTGACTCTTGAAAGTCAAAATTAATGTGCAGTCACAGTCACAGTCCCCTTCCTGAAGGGATGAGATCCCAAGTGAAACTCTAAACACATGCACAGAAATGATGGAGCAGGAGTAAACAGCTCCATTACACAGTCCTACATCAAAGGTGAATGGCACAACCCTTAGAATCCTGTCGCCCTTTCTTGCTCATCCCACTGCCAGTGCCCATCCCACCCACTTCTCTTTTCCTGAGTTTGTGTCTGTGAAGAGCTCCCATGGCAAGCAAATGGCAGCAATTCAGCAAAAGAAAAGAAATCTGAAGTATTAAAAAAACTGTCTCGTCTAATGCCCATTTTTATGTGTCTTACTTTGTACTGAAAGTTCCTATCTCTTTTTTTTAAACTTAATACACTTATTTTTTTCCTACTTCTCCAAGCTGAAAACTAAGAAAGGAGGAAAACTACCCCTACTCTTCCTTTTCTAGGCATTTGAGAGCAGATTCTGAGGGAGGACTCAATGTTCTGAGGGAGGACTTAATGTTTAACATTAAACTCTGTTAACAGACTTTACTTGAAATCCTACTGACATCAGGTTAAGTATACAACCAAGAATTTGGCTGAAGTGATTTTTAATATTAAACACCTCCAAGTTTAAATAAACTCAACCTCACACTTACTCCACCACAAAATATTTATAAGATATTATTAGCCATGTTGTTTGTAAAAGACTGGGTTTGTTCTAACATATTATGTGGGGTCAATCATCACTCCTGGAATTTTTAGTGATGCCTCAAGTGTAGTGTTAGAGGGTTACATGTATATCCCTATTATGAACCATTTTCCTGGCTTCACAGAAATAGAAATCTTCACCGTCACAGACTTAATAATTTTTTTTTTAGTACAAGTTACAGGATATTGGAAAAAGTACACCCACATTGCAATTCTGTAACTACCAGAACAGACGCACAGCTTAGAGGGAAAATCAGGGCTTTTAATTTTAAAAATGCCATGTTCTTCTCTCTGTTGCCAGTAATGCTAATTATTTGGAACATGAAAATCTCCATCTTGGAACAAAATTCACTAATTTCTTCAATCCTTTACAGCCATCTTGACTGCGGGGATAGCGAGGGAAAAAACCCAACACAAATGACAAAAAATCCTCCAATGCATTAGTGATATTCAGACCAATACTTAAGCTAGGTTTTTCCAGGTATGTTCTGTTAGATCAAAAACATTTTGAAAGGTTTTCCCTAAGAATTTTTCACTGAATCTCAAGTGGTTTTACGACAGCTTCTAGTGCATTCTGCTGAGAGATAAATGCACAGAGATAATCGAAAACACAAAACCTGTGGCTTTACATGTTTGGTGTGAAGGATCTCCAATCCTGTCTTTTTATTCCAGTGTGAAATGAGTAAAAATTTTAAAATCCTCTGAAATGATGGTTTAATAGAAACATTGTCCTCTGAGAAGCCCTTCTGCATGCAAATGTCTGGGACAGCCTGGGAAAGTAAGTGGGGATTATAGTGGAAAAGTGTTGTTGGATGTTTCTGTAAAAAAGGCATGGATTTTAGAATGAACAATGGAAATGCCAACAATGAACAACAGCAGTGCTGGGAGAAAATTAAGTGAATGCTCCATGGTCAATGAAGTGGGACAATACAGACTCTCAACACGAGACAACAGACAACCCAATCAGTCAAGATAGCTGTTTCTGAATTGCTGTGTTACCAGCCCTTTAATTTCCTCCTTCAGGTGAGCTTTGCTGTACATGCTCCTAAGGAGAGGAGGAAATGGAGTTTTATCAGTGGCTTATACCAAGAGAGTTGTACAATATTCTTTCTTTTGGTCTTGAATAGCTATCTTCCTATCAAAGGGACAGAAGAACTTGTGCCTTATTACAAGAGAGACAAGACACTTTACGATATTAATATCTGGTACTTGCATACTACAGAATTTTATTCTTTATCTAAAAGGAGAACAGATATTTAGCCTCACTTTTCGATTTTGTTCATCTGCAGTTGAACTTCAGCAAGTTGGATCCCAGCAGCAGTATTTTGAACACTTGCCTTGCCAGATTTCCAACTGATTTGCAGCACATTAGAGCACCCTCATCCATCAAAGACCTAAACTCATGTATCTTTTAATTCCTGGTAGTAACACCTCCTTGACACTGACTCAAGGACTCTCTGACTAGGACTCCAGACAAGAGTCATGCTGGCCTAAGCTATCACTTCCATGAAAATTTTATGAGCAATGCTTACATTTCACCTGTTAAGGAAGATACACAAATACTTCCATTTATAATTAATGTAGAAGATGGAGCTCTCAAATGAACAGTGGAGTTAAGTGCTGGTCAAAGCCTGGCTGTATATAGCTAATCACTGATAATGGACCCAGAGGGAATATGTGAAAGAAACAACCCTTCCTCTCCCCCAAACCCCCCAAAAAAGAAAATCCACCCCAAAGATCAAGAATATCAAACAAGCCTGTAAACTTATGAAAGCTACAAAAAAGGAGAAAAAACCCCAAACCAAAATGAAAGGCTTGGATTTGGGCTAAGAAATGGGTCAGATTGGAAAGTTCAAACCTAAAATAAACTTTAATAGCTGTAATGACCTGACTTTAATCTAGAATAACCTCTTACACAGGAAATAGCAGTGTTTCTGCCTGAGGAAAGGGAAAAGAAAGCAGTCACATGAAGTGTTCAGGCATCTAAATGCTTCCTTCTCTACTCCATTTTACCCCCTAATTTATGCCATCCCAGTGTTCCTAGTTAAGACTAGTACCTGTGTAAAAAGTATAGTCTTTGCAGAGGATGGAAAAGACTCTCGTTATTATTAGTACCTTCTCTTGACATTACGTAGCAGCATTAATATTCAAATCACTGCTTATGAAATAGCTACAATACTGGTCTGTCAACGCATGCCAGAATTTACAAGCTTGGCAGTCTGCCAACGGTCTGATACACTAGGCAGAGTGTCAGAAATTCCACACTGAAATTATATAGTCTTAAAGTTAAGAGAAAGCTATGCATAATTGTGTGAAGGAGCTACATGAGACGGAAGGAGGCATTTTTATTCCAAATCAATAGAGAGATTTGCAGTATTTCAATCACCATAATTAAACCCTTTAAGGATGAAGCACTGATGGTGCCAAATTTTTGACAGATGCTCTTCCTAGTTAGCTGTTTGATGGGCAGAAGAGAAATAGAAACTGTTGCATTTAAATGTTTACCACTTACCCTCTTGTCTGCAAGAAACACTTGGTGCTTAGAAACTGAGCTACGAGCTTCTGCTAGACTCAATCCCTCTTGACTGTCTGACAAAAAATGCTACCTTCCTATTTGAAAACAACTCAGGTCAAGGCCATTGGGAGCATGGGGAATGAATGCTGGTCACTCACAACAGAGTAAACAATCACAGAAATGCACCAGAATCTGGTAGTGGAGGAACCTGTCGATTCACAGGGCAGGTTGCAAGCGCATCTTCAGTCTCTTGTATAAAGAGTATAAATATTAAGCTAGCTTACTGGCAGACAAACAGCCTCCCAATGTTTACAGGCTATGTTAATTAAAAAAACCAAACCAAACTACCTCAAGTAATCAGTAACCCCGAAGAGAGAGCTTGGCACCATTCTCTGATTGCAGTGCAGGTTTGCTATGCTTGAAAAAAGGAGGAGTGTCATTTTATTCTAGCAAATGCCTTCATATCTAATTCTAATTTTGCTAACACTAGGAGATCAAATTTAGATGTGTAAGGCTGTATCATTAACAAAAGTGGGGCAGCTTCTCTGTCCCTCCTGCCTGGACTCACTTGCCCCTTGCAGGAAGCCCAGGGAAGTGACTCTGCTCCCTTGTTGTCCCTTAAAAGAGAGAATGAGTGCTATGTCCTATGTCACCATTGACTTTAATGCTCATGCTCTTGGATTCACTGATGTGTACAGGACTCTTTCAATGTCTGTGGCCAGGAGAAGAGTGTTTAGTTCATGTGTTTGTGACCAAAGACCGATTTGAGGGCTGCATCGTCACCCGTCAGCAAATAATGCCTTTGATTTTTCCTTCCCACAGCATCATTTGGAACAAGCCCTTGACAAGAGCAAAAGCTATTTCCCATCATCCTACTCACATATCAGCACCATTCTGACCCAGCCTTCTCCTCAGGTGCTGCTGCTCTGCCTTCTGAGGTGTGGTACCAGTGGTCAGAGGGAGAGATGCAACGCAACTGATGGCATCTGAATTACGAAGGTGACCTTCGGCACTGCCACCAGTAACATGAGTGACGCTTTCCCTTAGTGCAGGAATGGACTGCTCTCTTTCACTTGCCAAGGAAACTAGATGGCCAAATAGGTGAGCTGGGATCATATGGCCAGTGCTCAGTGCTGCTGCTCTCCTCTCCTGCCATCACTTGTTAAAGAAGAGGGATGAATTTGTATCAAAAAGAGAGCCAATCCTGCAAGCAGCTGTTTTAAGCTTCAAGACAGTGGTACACGTTTTTGCCAGATATGCTCAATATAGGTTTCAAAGCAAGCTGTTGATTGTATTACAAAATTATTTCAAAATTAATTACAAAATAGTTGAACTATTACAAAAAATAAAGAGCATTTAGGGTTTAAACATGCACAGTCAGAAAAAAGTCACGCCACTCGGCAGAACAGTGCAGATGTAGCATTTAATCCTGCTCCACTTAATTCGTAATATGTTGAAGCTAATACAGGTTTAACTAAATCCCATGTTAAATACTCTAGATGCCATTCTGTTCATATTCAGAGTAAAATGCATCTTGCAGCTACAGAATGCCATGACAGCTTAGAGCTGCTAAAGCATAGTTTGCCAACTACTGTGTGTACCTTGCTTTTCTGGGATCTTCTGCTTTTACTCAATCCAAGATTTGGTAGTTTGCCAAGCTGGAGCACATTTTGCCTATAAGGGACAGGTACATCCATGCAGTATGTTTCTTTCATCCTTTCTTATATAAATAAGAAAAATTTCAAAGTGAAATTTCATTAGTAAACTGCAGAGCCTTTATCTTAGATAAAAGTACTCATGAACGGAAAAATGCCACTCCTACAGTATGCAACTTCTGATTTTAATTAGAAGGCATTTTAGGTGTGGAATCTTTTTACTACAAAAATAATCATGTTTGGGCTTTTCTTTGCTTCTCTGTAATAAGCAAGGTGTCAGTTATCAGTGACATATATCTTGACTAATCGGAGCTGAGAGATATTAAAAACCCCCTGAGATTAGCTTTTTTTTAACCTTTGCAACAGTAATAGATATTAAAATGCATACCAATACAGTTAAAGGCTATAGAAATTAAAACTTTTGTTTTGAAATGTATGCCAGACAGGTAATTCAATGGTTTGGACAATATGTAAAGGTAGAACATGTAATTTTTAAATACTATGTTCATTGATCAGGCTCATTTTCGCCTCTTTTCTATACTCCTTTTGATGTAACCAAGGCAAATTGGATTGTCTGACACAAACTGAGATAACACTGATGGGAGGAAAACACAGGAAGGGAACTATATTGATGATCTCCTTGGATGTGATTATTGACCTTTTTCTTTTAAACCACCAGAAAGTCACGTTCCAGAAAAGAATGACTTCTGAATTCCTGTGCTTTATCATCACCAAGAAAGGATCACCATAGCAACAGGAAAAGATTATGCATTGTAAGAATACTCACCAGCTGAACAAGATCATGGTTTAAGATAATGTCCCAGGAGCAAGGCAAAATGCCAACCAGGGGTGGGGAGGGAGGGAGGGAAGTAGGATTTCTACAATAACAAAGGAATTTCAAAAGATCTCATATTGTAAATGTGAAATATATGTGTATTCAAGGCTAATGGAAAGTGTAAGACAGTGAATCAACAAGCTGTACTGCTCATTTGTCTGGGGAGAAAATCAGCAGGGCTTCTGATTGATAAACCCCTGAACTAGTTTTAAAGGTCAACTGCCAAGTGACTGATGCATGTCATTATGATTTTCCCTTTAGCCTCTCTGTTAGGGCATCCAAAATGTTTTGCAGCTAGCAGGAGATATTAATGCAGTCACTACAAGGAAGTGTTTAAAGAAAACATTTCATGTAGGTCACCCATCAGGCAGAACCTGCTTAACTTCTAGTAATTATCTGCGAAGTCTGATCCAGCACTGCAGTTGAGAGGTGAAAGGATCATTACATTTGCTGTCTGGTGTATCTGCTCTATTTAGACACTTACCTTGGATCCCTTCCTACAACATTTTTCAATCCACAAAGTTAAATTCCACAATATTTGAGAAACAAAGCTAAAAACCTACGCTTAACTCAAAATATGAATCAGGATGAGTTCGGAGTATGTCACTGAATGAGATTTAAACCATATGATACTTCCCATAAATTTTTTCCTGTTTTTTTTATTTTCACTATGAAACACCCATCCTCAGCTCTCATTTTTTGTTAAGGACTATTTAAAATTAAATAGGTAACATAACACTAAAAATTACTGATAAAAACATGTTTTAAACACGAAACCTCGCACTTAGTAACTGCTGCTTTCAAAGCCCTATTATTTGCAATAATTTTTTTGAGGCAAAGTGTGAGTGGCTTTTGCTTTAGCATCACTACAAGAGTTTCTGTAAATTTCAAAACTGCTTTTTGTCTTTGTCCCTTCGGCCAGTTTAGTGAAGGAACAAATTTTCTCTCTCAAAATGATCTGTATTAGAAAGTCTTAAGTAGGGTTTGGGAAACATAAAAAATCCTCAGTGAAAACTGCCAGTTTACTAATGCAAAGTGACACTAAACTCAAGCATTTAAATTTAGATTTAGAATTTATTGAGATCATTTTGAGGACTGACAGGCTATGACTTTGATGACTCAAGGTTACACAGTCTACAGCATATAATTTTCCTGTGACTGAACTATCTGTGTCAGACCACCGACACTTTCACAAAGAATGAGTTCTTTTTACTGATGCTGATAAATGAGTTGCTGAGATACCTACCTTTTCTTTGTACCATGGAAAAGTCAGCCACAGTAGGAGTGAGATATTGCTCACCAACCAACACCTGTATATCCTTTTACTCCTGAACCAGTGGAACACCACTCCTTTGCTGCGAAATTTCTTTCTACCACAACTCACCTGGCGTTGTTGCTTTCTTCGGTCTACAGCAATCCCTCACTAGAAGTCTTTGAAGCAACATGATCTTTTCCCTCTACTGCTGTGGATGACTGGAGAGGACAAGAGGAGGAGTTCCTAGCTCCCAGTCTTACTAAAACTAATCATTACCAAAAATGAAGGTAGGTCAATTGTGCTCTGTCTGCCGATGACTTGAAACAGTTAAGCCTGACTATGGCAATGAGATTTATTTTTTACCAGCAGAAGTTAACAGACAGCTTGAGCCAACCTACTAGCGTGCTGTATGTTCCCAGACGTCCTCCATGCTGTCTCTGTGACCAAGTACTACAATTAAATCAGAAGAAAAAGTGCAAAGTGTAATCTGTCAAGTCAACAAAGTTTCAAAGATGAGATTGAGTTGACACAAGGTGAAACATAATAGCATGGGGCAAGGACAAACAGGACCTCTTTCTTTGAATTGCAGGAGCTATTAGGAAAAGTGCAAACATCCCGAATAAATCCCACCATAGTCTTTTACTAGCTTGCAGTCAAACGAAGTGGAAGGAAAAGTAACCAACAAAAATTAACAACCAGAAAGCCATTAGATGCACATGATTCACAGCAGCAGTACATACACAAGAAGTTTATAGCACACTTTTTAAAGTCCGGACCAGTGAGGAAAATGTGTTTTTATAGAAAGAGCAGCACAGACCATAACCTTCAGGTACAAACAGGTCTAATAATTTCATAGAAGAAAGGCACTACTAATTTATGATGAAAAAAATTCAGGTAGAAAATTGCATGTTAGAAGTAGGGAAGAGACATCCTGAAATCTTGCACGGCATGGCAGCAAGGACGGAATGATAGGTTTTAAAAATGATACTGCTTGTATTAATGTCTGGGACCCTCAGCTCTACAAGGAGCTCTGGCTCTCCTTAGAAATGCCTGTCCCATTTCTCTGCTGAAGAAGAGATGAAAGGAAATCCTGTAGAGTTCCTTTACACTGCAAGAAAAGAACCTAAAGAACAGCAACAACAAACCAAACCAACTAACTAATCAAACTCCCACAAAAAACAAACCTCAAAGGTATGATCTTGACATGTACTTCTGGGAAAGACATATATACCTGCCCTTTGTGATATAAAAACTGGCATATGGGTGCATCCCCAAAGACTAATCATTATCAAAATCATTACAGATCAAGTTTTTCCTCTAGCATTTTAATTTTATACCACTCCAAACACAACAAATTTGCCAGGACAGGTGCTAATTTACACTCTACAAGAGAAATCAGAATGCAGACAAAATGCAAGGGAGGCATCAATGTACACCTGACCCTATAAATCTAAAGGTAATCTGACACTCAAGAAGTAAAAGAGGAAAAAGAACTCTCTAAACTTAGGCACAACTTGTATTTTCAGGGACTGTCAGTCAAAAGCTGGATGAGATTGCTGATATCAGCAAATTGTTTTGGCTTTCCAGCATTTTCAGCACAAGATGAATGCCACCATGACTAATGGGATTTTCCATTAAGCAAGACCTACAGAAAGAAAACATTTCACAAAACAAATCAGCACTTTACATAAGTGCATTTATGCCTAGAATTAGATTTACTTTTTATTTTGTATGAAGCTGACTGCAGTATATTCACTTACTAGGAATACAGCACAAGAAACACTACTGTACCTTATTTATATGTAGTTGAAAGTTTTTGCTGACTACAGAGAAAGTGCTATCACAGCAGCTAGGTCAAAACTCAACATTTAAATAGCCTGAGACTTACACAAATGAAAAATGAAGAAGAATATTAAAAAAAAAAGCAACCTCACCTCCTCCCCCTGTAACTGCATTTAAAAGTGGTGGCAAATCTGTCATTCCAGTTTTGCATTTCCTAATGTGATTACAGCCCTACAGTCAACTATCAATCACTTAACTCTCATTTTTGCTTTTCTTTACAGAGGAAGGCAGAAGGATTTCATCTCTGAACTCCTCTGCTGAGTTAATGTGACATGAAGCCCAGCTTACCTGAGTCTAAGTGCCAAGGGTCGGTGGCGGCCGACATTGGTGGGATGGTGAGTGGAGACGCTCCGCAGTTGGATTCCACCAGTTCTCCTTGGATGTGGACGTGAGAGGAGGCGTTGGTAGGTCTCAGAGCTGCTTTGAGTGGAGCAATCTGGTTGAACTGCACTCTTGATAGGCAGCCAGTGAATCCTGGGGTGTTGTATTTATATATATCTTGGTCAATCTTCCCAATTTCTATGGGAAATTGAAGAGGGGAAAAGAATTAATAAAAAAAATTAATTGCTTTGGAAAGCACGGTTGGTCTGAACATTTGATTCCCAGAGCTCAGCTCCCAAGTCCCTCTCTGAAGGAGACAGAGATTGTGTCAGACCCTGACAGGTTTCTTCACATTTCATTACAGATTAAAGCTGGAAACCTTCAGGCCTTAGCATGACTCGGTTTCACTGCTATGCTATCATTAAAATAAAAGGCTGGCATGAAGGAGTCAGTAAAGGAGTCATCGAAGAGCAAAAGGCCAGGAAAAAATATATTTTCTGAGAATAGTATTGGAAGAGAAGGCAGAAGGACAGTCTTGACGATGGTCTCTCCCCGCAGCTGAAGCTGCTGGTGCAAGAGATGACCCTTCTTTAGCCCTGGTCTGTTGCCCTCTAGCTCCTCTCAGTGGGCCAAGACCACTCCTGGTCACTCCTTCATGGTCCCTCTGCCATCTCCTCATCAGGAGACTAAGTGTCCTTTCACCAGGAGACCGAGGGTGAAGGGACATCCTGGGTCCCTTCACCAGGGAGCCAAGCTTCCCTTCACCAGCAGGCCCCACGTCTCTGTGGCCTAAGGTGGAAAACCATCCATCTTGAGTCTCCTTCCTTTTACTCCCCTGCAGTGCTGAGAGGTGGCAGGATCTCATCCAGCCCCGCCGCAGGCTGAGGGACTGAGACCCCGGTGCCATCAGTTTGCTGCTGTGGGCTGACAGACAAGCAGGCAGCTGATATCCATGAGCTGAGCAGAGGGCTCTGCCACCACTCCCTTAAAAAGCTGTCTCTCAAAGTTTGTCCCCAGGTAGCTCTCTGCCTTCTAAAACACCAGGTAGGATGACCCCAAAATCACGTAAAACACCTTTACCACCCAGGAAACCAACATCTGCTCCCAGCTGTTTTAATTCTGCCAGGACCTGTTGGAACAGCCTGAGTCACAACCAAATCAAAACTGTCCCTCTCTGTCAGCTGTCTGCATCAGAGGGGTATTAACATTTCAAAGCCTCACTGCAATGTCTCATATAATATTTACACGACAGTGGGGAATTTGGCTTCCTTTCTTCTAT
Organism: Grantiella picta; assembly: GCA_013397955.1. Classification (NCBI taxonomy): domain Eukaryota; kingdom Metazoa; phylum Chordata; class Aves; order Passeriformes; family Meliphagidae; genus Grantiella; species Grantiella picta. Next base: position 630,812 of record VZRM01003044.1, on the reverse strand, counting down.
GGTATCACAGAGTGAATGAAAAGGACACATGGAAGCATCATGTTTGTGCTCCATTGGGGACTATTGCTCCAGAGGCACAGAGACATTCCCAACCACCGTTCCCTGGGTTGTTAGGTTAATGCCTGGCCCTTGAAGTCAGTGGAAAAAGTCACACTGAGCTGAGCAAAGTAGGGGGACAGAGGGGACAGAGAAAAGGGAGCAGCACCACATTATTCAAAGGCAACCTTTTTGGATAGGAACAATGATAAGCATTTAAAAATTGCTTTTTTCTAGAAAAGTAATGCTTGTAAATGACAAGATTTTGTCATAAAAATTAAGGAAAGAAAACGGGTGGGGAAAGAGATGCTTGAGAGGTGTGAAGAGGAAGTGGGAAAGGGCTTTATTTTAAGGGTTTGGGGTTAAACAGGGAACCAAAGCACATCTGGGTTTGAATTTTACTACCAAAAAAAAAAATCAACCCACAATTATTAGAAAATCCATGACTAAGCTTTTGGAAATGTCTGTGTTCAGTTCTAACCAAACCAGGAAAAATTATATGAGGTCTAAGCTGTTTACTGCCCCTAAAAACCCACATGATTCATCATGTCAGTGTTATATTCCCAAGAGTACTGAGGGCTTTGCATCAGGGATGTATACAAGGAGTTTCAAGGCTACAAACCAGATAAACCATTCTATTTTTGGGGTTTACACTTTAAGAATATAGGGTGAAAAAAACAGTGGAAACTGGTCAAATCTTGAGCACGATGAAAACAACTTCTTGATTTTCACACAGAACTAAGTTACACCTTTTCTGTCTTTGCAGTCATGTTAGAATGGTAAACACACAACATTTAATTCCCACACACACCTAGCATAAGGGCACACAACAAAGATGGATAATCTGAAAATTACTTGCATTAGATCTTTATATGATCCATGATACAAAAATGGATTTTCTAGTCCCTGCATTTTCCCTTTTTTTTCCCTTGCTTGAGAATGTCCTTTCTTTGCTTGTGCTTATTTAGCCTGTATTAATGTTACAGCCACATTTCAAAAGCTGGCAGTAAGCAGTGACTGTCACCTCTGTCAAAATGGACACATCCTCAGGACTCAGCTAAGGACTAGCTTAAATGCTTAAAATAAAAGTATTAGTCACAGAGGTCATTCATCCAGCTCTCCTTCAAAAAAGTAGCTTGACCAAATCATTAGCAACATCTCCTTAAAAAATTTGGTAGTAAGTAAAAACCCTCACACATGCACATACATTTTCCATAGTTAGTAGAAAAGCTGTACAAAAGGCAGCTCATGCATTTGAATGCTACCTGTAGACCATGTCACTCAGACAAGGCTCCTTTCTGATCACAATACTCACTCCCTCTTACTTCAATAAAATATTCACGGTGTTTTTGAATGATCCCTATGATCTACGAAACAATTACAGGACTCTTCAAAAACTGTAGCCAGTGTAACTAACAGTTCAGTGATTTCACTCACAATTTATGTATTCTGTGGAACTTCATGCAGAAGTTAATAGCCTCCCACTCACAATCCTGACTGACAAGAGCAAAGATCCATGAATATGACTGTGCTAATTTAACAACTTCAGCGCCATGCTTCTCTAACTCCATAAATAAGTGATGGATACTAGATACTGAAAGAATTTTTAAAAAATCAAGACAACAAAAAACCCCCAACATAACAAGGCACCTTGCTGAAGACCTGCATTTTTTGTTCTAAACATTCCACAAGGGATGGCTGTGCAAATCACCCCATGCAAATTTCCTGCCAGCTCGCATCTCATCAGTGCTGAAACAATATAGATCAACTTCTGTGACTGTGAACATGTTCCTGCCCCTGCATGTCCCTTGGGGCTCAGCACACCGATGCTCTCTAATATTAGGCCATTACACTTTGTTTCCCTGTGCATTTGAGCCTAATAAACCAATTCCTGGGGAGTGCAATGATTGCAAAACGAAATATGTCTTTGTTCTCATGACTAAAATTCAATTTTCTCCCTGTAACAAAGAGGGGGGGAAACCAAAAGATGATTACAATCACATTAGTTAAAAAAAGGAAATGTACAATGCTACTACTTTGCATTGTTACAATAATCAGCACATAAGCTAGTGCAAAGTCATATAAATATTACAGCATGTATTATTATCACTACCTAATAACAACATTTATATTATTGCTTTCAGATCTGATGCAGCAATCTCCTGTTGGCATCTTACCCTCAGGTATTTCTGTAATGAAAGACTTTAAAAAAGTCACTTATAGCCCTCTTTTTAACTTTGACTGGTTTTAACCATTTTCTGTCTTGACGACACAACCTGCTGACTTGAGATGAAGACAATTGAGGTGAACCCATTCTAGCACAGATGCCTTGCAGTGTACAAATCCTTAACATAAAGCATTCACACAATAACTATGCAACTGACTACCCACATTACTTAAACATTTAAAAAATCTATATAACTAACACACAGTATGCCAAGAATCTTACAGATGTTGCCCCATGTCTTGTGTGTTATCATTCACTGAAGATATATTTAACATCAATTGCATAAATTTGTGTTTTGCTATTTCTTTAACAGTAAAAAGACATAGGAATTTAATCCTTAGTTACACATTTTTATTTCAGGACTTATTTCTCATGTTTGTGGCAGAAACATGCCACAGTGATGAAAGTAATGCTATTTCTCTCTTGAAAATTATGTGCCACTACTAAAGAAGCTCTTTATCCAATAGGTGAAAAGATGTAAAGAACATCTATTTTCAAGCATATTTCACAGAATCAGAGACTATTCTGAGCTGGAAGAGACCCACAAGGATCATTGAGTTCAGCTCTTAAGTGAGCGGCTCATGCAGGGGTCAAACCCACAACCTTGGCATTAGTAGCACCCAGTTCTACCCAACTAAACTGATCTCATGTGTGACACAAGGCACTGTTAATGAGTACCCAACAAGCTGACATTGATTACTCTATGAATCTAGAAGAAAACAAGCAAAAAAAAAAAAAAAAATCATGTTGAGGAAAAAATTGTGGTTGAACCTCTGCATAAGTAACAAACATACAAGCAGCACTCAGCAATACTCATCAGTGTAAATAGGTTACCCGTTTTTGAAGCATTTTTACCCTTACTACATTACCTGTAGGTGCAGAGCTGAGTCTCCTGCCTAGGCACTATCACAAGAGAAACCAATGAACAGCCTGATTCATGTTATTACCAAAGATGACCTAGTCAGCATGCATCTGATGGGCTATTTGTAGAAGTAGACACATCGCCAAATCCACTTGTTATTTTTTCTCTCCCTTTTCTCTTTCCATACCTATCAGTAAGAGATTTATAGAGGAGCTCAAAGGGCCACAGAGCTCCTAATTTGCATCCCCAAAAAGCAGCCGAAAGCCCCAGTGCCACACGAAAAGGCAGCCAGCTGCGCCGTGACGCGGGCTGGGCTGCACCGGAGCAGGGGAGCACGCTGGAGCAGCGCGGGGCTCGGGGGGACAGAAACGCAGTGGGAAATGAGGCGGATTGAAGAAACACATGGACGCAGTCTCTGGTCTTCCAGGGAATTTATTAGGATCTTCGGGTGAGGGTCCAGGGAAGGCGAAGGCGGGCGGGAAACTGGGGAAGGGTGGAGGGTCTGGAAGCCCAGAGACTGTGACCCTGAACACACGGTGGCAGGGGTTTATAAGGGAAGGGAAAAGGGGAGGGGGTTAGCTCCGGAGAGCCAACCCAGGAAAGTCCGAGGGGAGAAGGGCAGGGGTACACACCAATAGACTTCTGATATGGCAGGGTGCATAATTCAAAAGAACCAATAACATACAGAGCTAAGGAGAACAAAGGAGAAACCTCTGGACTTTGGCTGCGGTGCAGGCTTAAAACTTGCGGACACACTGCTACACCTAATAACACAAAAAGGTAGTGCACTGCTGGAGAGGTCTGGCTCCGCTTATTTCTACCATCTATCTTTTATACATTCTTGTAGCATCACTCAGAAAGACAAGAAAAAAATGACAGCCTGATGTAGCAGAAATCAAAGATAATGTGTTTGGTCCCATAGCTCTGAGCAGGTTTTGGATAGATGAAGACCTGCTTTCTACTTACGTAAAGTTCCCCATGTGAGTATCCTAGAATGTTTCACACCTACACAAGGCTCTGCAGCAAAAAGCTGCGCAATCCAGCACAATACTGTGCCACACCAGTATTGCTGTGCCCCATGTGGAAAGATAGCCTTGGACTGTATTACACGTAGACCTTGGAAAGTGGGAGAGGAGAAAGAACCAGCCAGGAGGGAAGCAAACCTACAAAACCTATTATTAAATGTGTTTTGATTAAACATATGTGCTGAGTATCTTTGCTCAATACCTTCCCACTGTGTAGCTGATCTGTGCATTTCTCTTCTTGACTGCCTCTCAAATGCATATCAATACAGAAACCTATAATAAATTCTGAACCTTGAAAAGTGTTCCTGACATACAGAGATCAAGACATCTGTTTATAGCAAATTATGTTCCATTAGGAAGGAAATGTAACAGAACTTGAAGTACAGTTTGTGGGTATGTACTACAATGTATGTAATAAATATCCTCTTATGAATTCCCTTGGAGTTCTCCAGTGGAGCCCTTCAAAGTAGAAATAAGGCATAACCAAGGGTACCTATTCTATTTCAGCAAGATTCTTGGTACATGTTATAGCCACTTAACTCTTCTTTCTTTGTTGGTAGTGGGAAAGCTCTGCCCAAAGTAGCACACAGCAGGGCAGGGAGAAGAAAAACTCTATATACTGGTATGATTTTGATCCTCACAGAAGATACCTTTCAAACAAAGTAAAGTCTCAGAAGCACAACCAAAGCCCTTTTCAGTTCAATTTGCTAATAAGAATACTTCTTACACAGTTTACACAAGACATCATTTAAGTTTTGAAAATGGTGAAAAATCTAGCTGTTTGGATTTAGGACAATGACCTGTTTGTAAGAACCCATTTATGCTCAGCAGTACAAGAGCTTAATGATTTTGGAAAGAAAGAAGCCACATCAGCAGTGGGAGAAGTTCAGCTTAGCCATATGATGGTATTTCTGGCTGAACTACCAGGATGCTCTGCTGTTTCACTTAAGATCAAACATCCACTCAGTGGGTAGACAGAAGGTAATCCATTATCAATCTCTACAGCCCTTCCACTTGCTGCACTAAATTGAGCCTAAACTGTATCATATTTTAATAGACTGCACAGGTGGATTCACCAATTCAATTAAATGAACCACTAATTGCTTTTGGGTCAACCTTAGCAATAGATTTTCTCCTAGAAATAAAGTACCATGTTCCTCCTTGTCCCCTGTACTCAGAAAGATACCTTGTTATGTCACCTGCTGCTCAAAGATCAGCTCAATCAGCATCCTAAGCATCTCTCTGTTTTGGTGTCAGGCTCCACATAATAGAACGCAGTTTAAACTCTGCTGAAAGGAAGCTATTGATTTCAAGAATCCACAGTCCACAGAGATTACTAAAGCAGTTTCATTTACTTGAAGCTTAGATGAGCTGTTCAGTGCAACATCAAACTGTATCACATGCCAATACTTGAGAGAACTGGCATGGTGTAAAAAACCCAAGAGAAAAAATTAATTAGTTTGAATCCCAGTCATAGGGAGAACCTATCTGGGGAGGTATATACCTGCTAGACAAAAGCCACAAGGCTAAAAAAATCTATGTCAGGAGCAGTTACTACACATCCAGAAGAGGGATAACACCAGGGACTGGGAAAATGACATTCTGACACACCGCCTGAGTCTTCTGATGAACATCCTCCAGTGTGAAGATGGAGCATCTGTTTGCTTACTGTCTGTTTATATCACCTCTGTCCTAAGATCAGCAATTTCTATATATTAAAAAAAGCATGCTAATACCACTTAACTGTGTAGGCAACATGTGAATCTAGAGATGCTAAATACAGTACAAAGGAATGAAGCTGAAGCCTCAGAAATACATTTAATGAGCTGTACTTAATGTAAAACCTCAAGACGTATGGGGATTCAACTATACTACTGTAAAGACTTTTCACGGCTCTCAAACTTCCCTGGCTTTTAATTTCAGTCCCTGAAGTAAAATTCAGCAATTGGTGCTAACTGAGTATAAAACAACAGGGACTCCATTTTGTCCTTTACTCAAGACTGAGCTGCTTTCTGGACACTCGTATCAGAGGAAAAAGATGTTCATTTATGGAGAACATGTTCAAAGGATGCTGGGGACAGCAAAGGGGTGAGCAGCCCCTGAAAATGGGCACCTGAGCTTCACAAGACACAAATGCAAATGGCGACCAATTGCTCTTTATGCAAAAATTAAAGTCCTAAGCAGCAGACGCACTTTTTTTAGTCCACATATCTGCAAAGGCCAGGTGGTATCCAGGTGCCTCCCCACCTGTCCCCTTCCCATCAAGTTACTACAGTAAAGCTGCAGGTGGCCTCCAGCCCCCAGTGCATCGGGAAAGCCACCCTGTCACTCCCTCTTCTGGCACGTGTCATGAGAGACTTGTCTGTCCCCTTCACCCTGGAACCATGATCAGACCCCAGACAGATGCCTCCAGATATGCCTACAACTAATTGCTTTCCAGAGCTTTCAGGTGCCACTCAGAGCATGGCCCTGTCCTGGGACATGATCCTTCTGTGGCTATTTTAACCTTCTCTTTGTAACTTTATGCTACTTGCTGTACCTTTTCTGATTTCCTTTTATAAGATGTTACAGCTTGCATAGAATAATTTTGTTTAGACAGTTTATATCTAGTCTGACAAGCTCACTGACTGTGCACTGAGACACAGAGAAGATGCTATTCATGGTCTATGAAGCGCTGTGCCAGAAACCGAAGGATTTAACATTAGCCCAGCAGTGCCAAACAGCAGTGCTGCACAGCAAATGCATGGTGCTTTCATTTGCTGTCTGACACTTAAGAAATGGCCTTTCCACCTACAGTACAAGCAAGAGAAAAATTACTTATGAGGGCTGTAACAGCTCAGTGCACATTTTATTTGCAACAGTGGCTTTATTAGAATTGCCCAAACAAAGGCCATTCCTTTATGAAACATTTCTGCCACTTTCTGCACAAGGTAAAAATGACTTAACTGGGTGAAAAACACACAGGATTAGAGAATCTGAAGCTGTGCTTCAGCCCTCATAAGTAATTTTGAAGCTGTGGCCTGGAAGCTGTGCTGCAGCCCTGGAGCACTTCCAAACCCCAGTCCCTGGCAGAGGAGTTACGGCTTTCGTGTCATGCTGTAATGGAGACAGCAAATCACTGACATGAAATACACTCCTATCAGAGTCCCATTATTGCAGGAATAATAAAGACTAGTGCTGGACTGCAGCTCCTCTGTCAAAAAGGGCACTGCGAAGAATGCTATGAAATGGAGATGTCATTTGACAGCAGCCTGTTTTCACATTGCCACAAATGCAAAGTGTTTGAGAAAAAATTGGATTTTTTTCCCCTGCTCTTTTGTACCGATGATATAATTACTAAATGTTTCAAGATTTTATACTGGATATATGATTTCCAGAATCTTCCATTTTAAAACATCATGCATTAGCTAACAACAGTTGTTATTAAGAAATTCAAACTGCTTTTTAACAAAAAGGAAATTAACTGATGTTGCAAGTTTCTTAGTAATTGCATTAAAAATGCCACAAAAGTAAGGTCAAGGGGAAAACTGGACATCATTCTTTCAAGGAAACAAGTAATTTTTTCACATTTTGCTGCTGACTTGCTGTATAACCTTGAGTGAGGCACTTCAGATATTCATGCCAAACTCTGTCTCTCCCTCTTAGTAAGACACAGAGTATTCTTCTGGCCCTGTAGCTGAGATCTCTCTCAAAGAGTTTTGAGACCTAAGTCAAAAAGGTATGGGCTTTTAGATTTCAAAATAAAATGAAATTTTTTTTTAAAACATGCTTCAAACTTCTCACGACTTTGGAAAGGTCACTAATGGAGACACAGGTTATATGGCATATTTACAGAGATAGAAAAGAAAGTTCTCCCAAGGGTAATAGGACAATGCAAAATCAGGGGAAAAGAGAAGAACTACTAAGTTTCTAGGGATCCTTTGTTGCCAATGAACTAGACCCAGCATGCAGATACCAGATGCAAGTCTTGAATTTGGCAGAAGTTTTCAAATGTTCCCACTCAAGAGTGGCTGCTGTGAAGTGTTCAGCTAGGCCAGAATCTCAATGGGAACAAACAATCAACTCTGTGCCAATGAGACCAAAATTCCCACTGGTTTTGTGGAAGGAGACAGCAATCTGTACGTTACCCCCTTATAACCAACTGTGAGAGCCAATACAGTAATTTCATACATTTCTGTAGCATTCTATTCTCCTCTAGTGCACTAATCATTCTCCTTGGACATCAGAGGCAAAAAGCTCAGCCTGCTGTTCAAAGGAGGAGTCCCAAATGTAGGGAGAGTTAAAAAGAAAGGCCATTATTCACCTGAACGATGGCCTGAGCTGACAGAACAGCACACTAATATTGTTCTCTCAGGCTGGACCACACACCTTGACCGAAAACCCTCCCTAGAGCTGGTGGAAATCTTTTGATTGAGAAGAAAAGTGTTCAGCACACATGGGTGTAACCCACCAAGCTGCAGAAATCAGCAGTTCCCAAGGCAGAACTGCATAAGTAGTATCTGACAGTTCACTTCAAGAACAAATTTCTTCTTGTACCCCATCCTCTATCCTTTTGACACGAAGCAAGAACAATCAGATCATGGGCTGAGGGCAGCAGGAGAGCCACCACTGGGTGTTTCATCCACAACAAAGAATTAAATGTTTAATCTACTTTTTTTTTTTTCTGTAGGCAGGCTCTAGACAGAGTGAGAGGAAGTGGATGATGGAGGAGAAGAAAAAATTATACAGACAAAATTTCTTAAGAAAAATACAAACAACTATTGAAATGACTGACAAAATAACTAAATAATTTTGTCACCACAGATATCGCTGTGAAAAAAGGGCTGTTATTACAGACAGAACATCCTCAGAATTAGCTGCTACACTGTATTTCAGCAGGATTTATTAGCCCATTCTAATTTGTGCTTATGATAAATAACCTTGACAGCATCCTTCATAACCCTTAGAGAAGGATATGCACCACATATATTTTGCATTACTATGCAAAAGCAATATGCAGTTTTATTCATATCATTTGTCTAGATGTGCTTGTATGTCTTATGGAAGCTGGCTGCAATGTAACAGAGAAAAGTCTTTTCAGGCTAGAAAGTAAATAAATAATCAAATAAGTCTTTTGCAGCCTGTAGTCAAATGTAATGTGTCTTGGCCAAAATCCAGTGAATTTAGTTATATTGTGCTTTTGTTAGAACTCTATTAAAATTATGTGATTATTTCAGTCTGACATTACTTTGCATTTTAATTGGTATTCTCCTATGACTACCTGCACGTGACCTCATAATATACTTTGCATTCGATATCAAATATCTTAGTAAAACTGCAGTGTCATCAGAGTGGGTAGGATGAAATTCCCTGTCTTGTCTCACTCCTCCCTTGCTTACCTTAGTTTCACTTGGAGATGGTAAAAATGCTAGAATAAGCATTTGAAGAAGATTCATTGTATGCAACTAAAACTGGAAAATAATTCTTTTAGTAGGATATTATTTTTATTCATATAAAATATTTATGCCTCATATTAACCTTATATATTCATAAAAATTGTTGAGTGTTTTTATTCCTTTTTTTTCTTTTTAATAATTAAAAAGGTAAAATATCTGTAATCTGTCAAGAAATCACTTTTAGGAACCTTATCTTTTACCAAAGATAAAACCTCTTCAGCAGTTTCACATAATTTTTGTTATTTATTTTAAAAGAAATCCATTCTTATTGCACCTACAATGTTGGATTTCAGTCCAATGTGATATATAAACAGAAGTTTTTCTGGAACTGACATTTTTCTGAAGATACACACACTGCCACATCTAGAAAAGATGTTTTGAAGTAGTGGCAATTTAATTCAGTTCTCAAAAGCCTGAAAACAGAAATCAAATGAAAAGCAGAATGACAGCAAGGATAAGAATGCTGTAACTTTGTAGGTCATTTTTTCTTCCAACATTTTCCTTCTGTTTGCTTTACTTCTTCATTTGCTATTTAATTTTTATCAGATCAAAACATCCACTTTTTTGTATAGACAACACCAATCTAGCTGTAGTACTGAAAAACATAATTTATTTTAACAATTCAAAAAAATACTCTAGGAAAAAAGATCATGTAAGACAGTGCAGGGGAAAAGAATCAATTTAATTTCTTAGAAACAATTTCTTGTAAGGCTGGGTTTTTTTTCCAGTATTGTCTGCTTCACAATTTGAAGCTGAACAATTTGTATTCGAAGAATCTCTATTATGTGCTTCTTTTCTTTGTTACAAGTATGAAATGCACTTTTGTATTTCCTCTGCTGGAACATGCCTAAGTATAATAAATTCACTTCTGCAAAGTATTACTGTTTGATGCACAATGTCAAATTATCATAAAAATTTAACAGCCACATTAGATAGATCAATGACTTATCTAGTTCATTGTTCTCTCTCAGAAATGAAAAGTGACTGATAGTAGCTGATTCACCAGTAGTGCAACAGCATGGGGCATGTAAAACAATCCTCTCCCAGAACACCTTTTCAGCTTCCCATAAACATGGGCTTTAAACCTTTCTCAGATGAGAGTTGCATCTTGCCTTTCACATTTATCTACCAGCAGAACTGTCTCCCATGAATGTGCCCAATCTTTCCAGAAACAATTAACGATACTGACCTTCATAGCATCCCACACCAGTGAGTTCCAGCACTGAACTATTCACTCTGGGACAAATTACCCCCTGCAGGTCATTTTAAGGCTGCAGCCTGGCAAAGGTAATTGAGGGTCTCATCTCCTTGTGTTGTGAAAACCACTGCACACCTCCACCATTATAAGATTGTACTGTATCAAAATTTGGGTGGAAGTATACAACTAAAAAGAGAGGTCTCAATCTGGTTTAAAAGAGACCTTAATGCACTTCAGTTACAGTGTCAAAGCTCAGCAGAAGACCCTCTTCACTTTTAGGCAGTGGAAATTATGATTTCATAAAGAATTAAATGTAAAAGCATTACACTATGATCTGGAAACCAAAAATGCTCCCTCATTCAATAAATACACCAGAGATGACAGGAATAGGTGCAGTTTGATGCCAGCCAACAAAATTCACTCCACAACAAACAGTAAGGAATATGTATGGCTAAACTGGACCTTTATTGCTTTTCAAGTCACTTACAGAACATTACATGCCAGGCTTGCTCAGTGTACATATTCTTTTCAATTTCTTGGATCTGCTCATCCACAGTCTTATTCAGCAGGTAATGATGACAGATATTCTGACAAAAAGACAGAGCTGAGTGTGTGGAGTGATGATGGACAAATCAGACAAGACAACATGCAAGGACTAACTCAGTATCTCTGCATCTCATGAGATGGTGTAAACGAAACACTTCTAGCTCACCTAAATCGAGCTATCAATATGCTTTATCATTACTATTACTATTACATCCAAGCACGGAGTGATATCCTGGAATAGTATCTGAGGACACAAAGCCATTTGCAGTATAATGGCTTTGTTAACAGCTGTAGCATGTGCTCCCACCCAAATACAGAAGCAGAGCTTTGGATGTTTCTCATCCCAAACGTAATGGATTTATTTAGAGAGACAGGGAAACCTTTGATCAAGCTGCAATAAAAATAAATATAAAAATATTGGAATTCTCGTTATGATTGCTCTAAGCAGAGAAATACATTAAAATAAGACATTAAATTCAAGAGGCTATACTGATAAAAATACTGTCATGTCCTTAATTTTCTTCAATGTTGTACATGATTAAACGCTCCGTGTCGCATCTGCTGGATCAGACAGCAGACATGTCTAACACAGGACTACTTATTAACTTGCTTCTTCTACAAGCAGTTCGTATAAAAAATAAGCAAAAACTTACAGGTGGATCGCAGCACCAGCGCCAGCAGACGGTCTAAATCAGATTGCCCTTCTCCGTCCCTTCAAGCTGCGCCTCTCCCTTCCGCCCAGCCCCCGATCAAGCGAAACCCCAGGCAGAGGTACAACGCGTAAGCCGAGGTCGGGAATCCCCAAAGCCCACACGGGCACCCCGGCCAAGCCTCGCAGCTCTGCTGTGTCCCCAGCGGTGCGCTGCCCTGCTCTGCGGGGCTCTTCCAGCTCCCGGCACACGCTGCTGCGGGACCGCGTCCCTCCCGCCCCGCTGCGGGCTGCCAACCGCCGCCAGCGCATCACTCGAGCGCCCCAAGCCCCCCGCCCCGCAGGACAAGCCTCCCGCCCGCGGCTACCTGCGCTCCGTCCGGCCCTGCCCGCCGGGCACTCCGCGCGTCCCGCCCGGAGCTGCGGGGCAGCGGCGGAGCAGCACCGCACGGCGCGCCTGCGGAGCGAGCGGGCGCAAAACGCGGAGCGGAGCGGAGCCGAGCGCAGCCTGAGCGCTGCGGGCCGGAATACACGGACTGGATCCGCAGGGGGAATGGGCGGGGGGTCCCGGGCCTCTAGGCGCCCGTCTCGCTACAAGATAATGCTCAGCAGCAAGAGCCGGTGATGTTAAACTGAGAAAATAGAGCTCAAGGGCATTGTTTTGCTAAGGTTTGAAAGGCAGAGTTAAAAACTAATTTTGCTTTTCATTTTCTCACATGGAAGTGTGAGATGACTTCACTTGCTCTCTTTTAAGACAGCAGAAGGGAGACTCAGAAGCCTGCCTAGAGGGCACTGGAAGAAGAAGGGGTTAAAATCCATCTGTTGACACGGAGATTATGAGACCACCTATTATCCAGCTATTGACACACATTATGAGACCACCTCTTCCTACTCTCCACTCAGTCTCACAAGTGTCTCCTTGCTCTCTCCTCTTCTCCCAGCTGCACCACCACCTTCCTACCTCCATCCCTGCTCCATCACTCATGCTACCAAAAGGAGAGAGGGTCCCACGTGCTGGAGGGAGGGGAGAAAGGCAGAAGAAGCAGATAAAGTTTGATGATTGACATGAACCCTGAAGAGCCAACAGCTACAACTACCCTGTAGGCTACAGCTCTCTTGTAATGGCTGGGTTTGGCCATTGCTATCTGCTGCTCTGCTTGCTGCTATGAGCCCCAGTAGAAGCAGACGCTGGATGGCTTGGAGGGATGGAGGCTGCCAGCCCTGACTCAGGCCAAAAGCATCACTGCTGCCAACAAAATGCACTGCCCAGGGGGCAGATGGGGCCTGCTCAGCTTTTTTGACAGCAAGGAGCCAGAAGTGAGTGAGTAAAGAAAAAAAAAAATTAGCCCTTTACCAGAAATAGGCCATAATAGGAGTAATTGATCTTGGAGGAACCACCATGGAGGAAATGTAGGACCAGAGTCTCGGATTACAAGTCCTGCAAGTTGTCACTCCAGATGTAAAATTCAAAATAATAGTACTCTTCAGCAGGACCTCATCTATGACCTTTATTCAACTAGAATGGCATCACAGTTAGTAACATCAATTTAACTCACAATTTCAATTTCAGTATCTTGTCCCTGTCCTGGACATTTCTATATTGTCCAGAACAGCAAACCTTTCACAAAGCCATGGTTGAATCATTCATTACTTACTGTTAGAGAAGCAGCCAGAGTCTCTGAAATAGCTTAGACAGAATATTTTTTAGATATATTCCAGAAGAAAACAGTAGTTTCTCCTCTCCATATTTCCAGAAATTCAGTATTGCTTACATATTCTTAGTGGGGTTTTTTGTTTCTATCTTTTTCTGCGTGTTAAAAGGGGAACGCTCATCTAAAGAACAGTTTCAAGTGTGAATTATAATTTTTAATGAAAAGGAGCCTCTTCAATTTGATCTGTTCCCCTCCCCTCTTATTTGTGCTGTGTCAGTCAGGATGTATCTTGAACAGTATTTGCCACAGCATTTCATTAACACCACCACATGCAACAGCAGCTACTTTCCTCATGAAATGACCATAACATGTCCATATATTTAAATTCCGTCATGCTCAGGTCTTGAGTAGAAACTCGGAGAGAAAATAGCAGCAGCTTGACTGAGGGGCTTTTTCCTATTTGGATTTATTAAACAGTGATGCAAAAAATGGAGGGCTTTATTGAACAAAACTAGCATTAACTGCAAATACAATCTATGTATTTCTTTGAAGGATGCAATCTGAGACCTGTAAACCAGCTGTCACTGCCATTTTACTGATGTCCATTATTATGGTTGTTCTGAACCAAGCCAGGTTTGATGTAATAAAACTGGGTTCTGCACAGGCACACAATGTCCTGTTCTGTTTTAGTATTTCACACAGAAAAAGCATAGAGCTGCCTCAGTCCCCACAAGTAATGCATGAACCTGCTAATTTGTAAAATGGGAAAAAGCCCCAGTAAATGAGGCATCTCTAACTGGTGAATGGTCATTTGTAATAATTCTAGCAGAGACAATATGCAGTTTGTGTGACCAGTAGTTCAATCCTAGGTAGTGAAGGCTCTCAGAACTCAGCAGAGAGATGAAAGGTCTCTCAGCATGACAATCTGCAATTTAGAGGTATTCAGACTACATTTAAATGAGCTGGCCCAAGTAGTAGATGCAGTTTAGCTGCAGAGGAACAGAATTCAGTGCAGGGTATTTATTCCACCTTTTGGAAGTATAAAATAATAATTTAGCCAAGAAAGACCCTGCCAGAATAAATTTTTAATTGCCTGTATTCATAAGCTCTGAATCTGAGATATAAACAAAGGGAATGGAAAATTCTCACTTATAATTACATTCTTGAGAGACAATTTGCTTGACAGGAATGTTAATTACAGAATGCTGAGGACAGCTTGGTAGGGAAGGAACACATCACTGATGGATTTCTGCTGGTCAGTAACTTAAACCAGCACAATCAAATGTAGAGCTTCCAACATGTATGCTAATAAAGATACTGAAAAGGGTGCGATAGGCATGTCTGCTGTGCGTGAAAAAAATGCCCTCATTCTGATTTCGTAGAGACTTCAATTTGGAACGCTTGTGCTAGGATCTCATGCAGCCAGTAGTAGAGCATCATTAGATTATTGAATTTTTTTTCCCGAAAAAATTTTACTGACTATGACATAAGGTAATTAGTTTGGACTTCATTATGATGAGAAAAGAGGACTTAATCACTGGTCTGGAAGAAGGTGGTTGCCTAGGGACCAACAATCATAACCTGATTATGTTCAGTATGTGATGTATGTGCTTTAAAAAGGCTATCTGGTCAAAGCTGAGGGAAATAATGAACAGCAGCAAGGAGGAGGGACAGGAAGAACTCTGTGGATGGAAGTGGATGTTAAAGAATAGGTTGTATCTCAAAGAACAAGGTTCCATTCTTTATGCTTGTATCATATGAGGATGTGACAATTCCTTTTAATCAGAAAAAACCTGTCAAGTAAAATCAAAACCATACATCAAGCATGGTCAGTATTGAGACCAGTGCTATTCAACATCTTTGTTAATGGCATAAATGAATGGATTGAGTCCATCTTCAGCAAATTTCCCAATAACACCAAGCTGAGTGGTGCAATTGACAGACCTGAAGGACAGGATGCCATCCAGAGAGATCTGCACAAGCCCTAGAAGCATGCCCTTAGGAATCTCATGAGGTTTAGCAAAATCAAGCGCAAGTTGCACCTGGGTTGGGACAACCCCTGGTATCAACACAGGCTGGGGGAGGAACAGATTGAGAGCAGCCCTAGGGAGAAGGACTCATGTGGATCAGAAGTTGGACATGACCCAGCAATGTGCACTCACAGCCCAGAGAGCCAAGTGTGTCCTGGGCTGCATCCAAAGCAGTGTGGCCAGCAGGGCAGGGAGGGAATTCTGCCCCTTTGCTCTGCACTGGTGAGACTCCAGCTGGAACACTGCACCCAGCTCTGGGGTCCCCAGCATAGGAACGACATGGGCCTGTTGGAACAAGCCCAGAAGAGGGCCACTGGAGTGATGAGTGGGATGGAACACCTTTCCTACAAGGACAGGCTGAGAGAATTAGGTTTGTTCAGCCTGAAAAAGAGAAGGTTTTGGAGATGACCTAATTGTGACCTTGCAGTGCCTGAAGGGAACCTACAAGAAAGATGGAAAAATAGTTTTTACAAGAGCATGTAGTGACAGAACAAGGAGATATGTCTTCAAACTGAAAGAGTAGGTTTTGATTAGGTATTGGAAAGAAATTATTTACTGTGAGGGTGGTGAGGCACTGGGACAGGCTGACAGAGAAGCTGTGGGTGCCCTACCTCTGGAAGTGTTTTAGGACCAGATTGGATGGGGCTCTGAGTAACCTGGTCTAGTGGCAGAGACATTGAAACTAGATGATCTCTAAGATCTCTTCCAACCCAGGCTATTCTATGATTCCATGACTCTGTGATTTGGATCTACGTGTTAGTGCCCTCTAAGAACTTCTGGGTGTAAAGTGAAGAGATTACACTTCCTACAGCATTGCACAGATCTTCAAGCACTGGAGAAGTTACAGAAGACTGGAAGATTCCTTAGGTTCTTTCAGGAAAACTGAAAACTGGTTAAAAAATTATATGATTGGATAATAAGCCTGATATCACTTTTCATAAAAGCAGTGAACAAAACATTGTAGAAATCTGTAAGTAACAAATAAATGAAAGAATGATTAAGTAAACACATGAAATCTTCAAATAAATTAACAGCTGTTTCCTTAAATTAATTTAAAATTTCAGAATTCAAGTACAAGTTTCATTGAGCTATATAACTGTATTTTAGAAAGGTGCATGTGTCTTCATGTCATATTGAATTAATGAAATTAGAATCCACAATATCAATAAAGCATATGTTTAGTGGAAGCAAGTCAGGGATCATAAGCTTAGAAGCTGAGAAGCTGCCTAAGAAGGTACAAAGAGGTAAAGAGCTCTTTAACTAAGCCAAGAAAGACATAGCAAAAATCAGTGTTTGTCAGCAAAAGCCAAACACATTATGGAAATAACTGCAATTTTTAAAAGTGTAGCAGACTATGGGAAGACATGACCCAGGGAAGTACATTGTATTTTATTATGGTTCCTGTTCCAATTTGTACAGGTCTGTTGTGCTTCAGTACAAGCCTTAGAGTTTTGTGATGCTATTTAGCTAGGTTCTCTCTCACTCCCTCTGAAACCTATATTTAAACTGATGGCTGCCCTAATTGAAGAGAGTAGAATTATTTTTGGGACTCACCACAAGTGCTTAGTCATTTTTTCTAAATGGTCCTGTCATTATTAAATGATGAGTACCCTGTAATCACCTGATGTTGTGTTGCAGTTCCAGAAGCATGTTCAGCTTTTCCATCAAGCATTTGAATGTGAGCAATACAACCTTGCTTTCAGTATTATTTTTGGCACATCTTTCATGTTATTGGAACATCAATGCCTGTCTCTGGCTAGCTCATTACCAACCTTTGTTTCTTGCTTGGCTGGAGCTGAAGAAAACGTGTGAAAAATTTCTATTATTCCGTGTGCCATGCATGAGATAAGGTGCCTCAAGTATTTATGAAAGCAGGATTGAGAGACACCTGCAGAGGAATGGCTGAAGCAATGTAGCCCCACCAACCTTTCAGAAAAGCTCGGCAAACACACTCCTTTAGACATTCAAGTTCAACTGATGCCAAAAGGCAAAGGGCCCACTGGCTTCACTTTTAAGGTCCCCTTCTGAAGACACCTCCAGATTGCTCCCTCTGGCCCCATTCAGTACCAAACACAGTCAGTGCCATCTGCCTATCAGAGCTGGAATTGCTCTTTTTAACTGCCAAATGGTCAGGTTGAGGTGAGACGAGTCACTTGAATGAGTCACCTCTAAATGGGTATAAGAATGTTCTTATACCTAGGAAAGTTACTATTATTTAATAAAAAAAGACTGAAATCCCATGAATATTGCCAATTTTTTGCTATTAAGGGTACAGGAAGTTAGAAAAAATAAGGAAATATGTTAAAATTGTCAACAGAAAAGCTACGTGGAGACCCCAATTAATCTGGTTTAATGTAGCAACATCAGAGCTGAGACTTAAGCCTAATCCCTTCTCTGTTGTGACAGAGAAAATACAGAAGCATTACCTTTCTTCATTCCACTAAAAGAAAACAGACAGTGATGCTTTACCTCAGCTCATTAAAACACCAAGTTATAGCATAGGATACTGGGCTGGAAATCTCATTTAGCTCTTGCCTGATGAATTAGGAGCAGCCTTAGGATATTTATAGAGATGAATACCTTTACGACTGTGCTGTCTGATCACAAAAAGTAATTTTCAGTATTGTAACAAGGCTTATTCAAAGTTTATCACAGCCTGGATGAAGCTCTCCCAAAGGGGAATCAAGCAGCTGGGGTGTTCTTGTGCTCCCATGCTTTAGGCTTTCCTGGGAAGCATATTTTCTGAGGTCTGCAGCCCCATGGACAATTAAACATTTTTACTTTAGGACCATGTCATAATTGAGTAACACAATATTTGTTTCTGCTATATGAGAGATAGTCTGGGGATGAGGAAAAGAGACAAAAGACATTTGAAGACATCTTTGAGGGAAACATCTCCCTGCATTACATGTGGCATATGCTTCCAGTTACCGTTTAATAAATCAAAAAAGAAAATTCAGCAGTCATTTTAAACACTGGTGTTGGAGCAGCAGTAAATCCTCTTTGTAAATACAATTTTACCATGGCAGTTGTGTTGGTGTTAAGGGAGCCAATCCTAAATAATAAACTCAGATTCAGGCAGGCTCCTTTTGGAAGCTGTGCTCTCATGGAAATCTTGAGCAAATTGTCACTGATTCTTTACTTTTTGAGAACATGCTTGTTCCGAAAACAGGAACTGTAGGTTGAAGGCTAATTTTGTGGACGAGGGGGTGAATGTGAGAATACTGATACATGTGGCCAGACTATACTGCTCTTGGCATAGTGAGGACAGCTTTGGTAGCAGATTAAACATACTTCATAGTAGAGAAAAACGTATGAAAAAACTTTCTGACCTACAGCATTCCAAATAATACTTAAAAGGATTGTGATTTAGCTAAAATTTTTTAACTGGAGGTTTTCCAGTAATTTGTTTCAGATCTTCAAAGAACTTTATCACTAAAATCTGGAGCCAGATAAGGAGAATATGCCTGTCACCATCTTTCCAAGCCTGGTCTCAAAACTGGCTTTAAATTTTAGAGATTAAGCCAGTCATCAACGTGAAAGATACATCTCACTTGCTTGACAATGTGTGTTAGTCACTGAAGAAACTGTAACCTGAAGTTCAGCAAACAGGGAAAACGCAGCAGTCTCCATTTCTTGTTTCAAGAGTAAACACCTGGACAAGAAGATTGGCATGATGACTATGGTATAAAAGGCCCAGAGGCTGTGATGAATCAGTTTATTGCTACGATTACAAGAGAGACTGCAGTGTACTTCCATTCCTTCCTCCCTTCTCTCTCAAATAAATGCAAATAATTATGGAACAATTGTAGAAAGAGTTTGTGTCACTCCTGTTGAAACACCTGTTATTCCTCTGTATGTTAGAAAACGAACACTACAAGCATAAAAACTATTGTGTTGTTGAGGGACAAGGCCATAAGTGAAGGAGGTGATTCTTTTGTCCTCCTGAAGGGAGGCATTTAGTGCCAGCAAAAGGACTGGGAAGGCCTTTTTTGTATATGTCACTTTGCAGATCTCAGGGCATTCATTCTACATAGTTATTACTGTCAAATTTTCAATTCTTCCACTCTTCTTAAGGGGACTGCCAGCCTGGTAGCCAGTCTATTGGCAATGCTTTTGTTGCACACAGACTTTGGTGGAGGTCCTTTTCTCAAATAAGTGCAGCCCTAGGGCACCTGGTTGAGCTTTTGCATTGTTTGGGAGCAAGATTATTCCTTGTCTGCCAAAAAAGTAGACTGCCACTGGACTTAATTCTTGACTGCAAAGGTTATGAGTAGAAGCCCTAAAACCACATTTTACACATTTTACTTATATTACTTCTTCAGCCAATGCACTTTCGAATACATAGTCGGTAATTGTTTGGAATGTGCTGTGCACTTAGGCAGCTCTTACAGAGTTCACACTTCCATTTGAGAAATAAATACTATTACCTTGTCTAGCAGAATTTCCTGGCACCACCTAAATGTGAAAAATAACTTGTTCCTTTATTTACAAAGTAAAACAATTACAGATTACCTTGATTTTATTGTATGACTTTTAGATCTTCTGGCTCACTGCTAGACCAGTAGGCATTACAATACAGTTCCAATGTACTTTCAGTATGTACATATAAGAGATGTCAGTTTGAGCTTTTCATGCACATGTCAGGACTCTAAAACTGAATTACTGTCGTGGCTGAAAGTTGATGTGCTAGTCATCATCCAGTGAGATATAATTGCAAATAACAATTATTAATTGAAGCAAACACAAGAAATACGCCATGAGGTTTAGGTTATATTTTACCCATACAACAACAATGTCAGTAGTCACTGTCTGCATACTGCAAATATCAGAGACAGATAAAACAGAGAAGGAAATTCAGATCTTAATTACTGGGCTATGATGATCTAAATGGCAATAATTACTCCCCAAAACGAACTCCCAGAAATCTGCTGCAGGAATGGAAAGTCAGCTTGTCATCATTGCCTGCTAGGAAGCCACTTGTTTTCTTACTGCAGCACCTGTTCAGTTTGCAGTTCTGAAAATCATTGAATTTAGAACAATCAATCAGTGCAATTTTGTCTTCACAAGCACTCTGTGTCTCCCTCATATGGGGTATTAGTACGTCAGAGAACAGATTTTTCAAGAGATGAAAGCAAAACAGCAGCCGTCATCTGTTATAGGACACAGACTAATGTGATACTCATTACATACACACACTTTCTAGTTTTATCTGCCTGACAATAATTTTCATGAGCTAAAATAAATTAGTACACTGAATTTCTTTTTGTATTCTTGGCCTCTGTGCTGTAGCACTGCATCAGAGGTAAATCACCTGCTTCTGGTGTTTTGAGCATCATAGTAGAATGACGAGTCTTGAGAGGTTTGCCCTGCCTGATGGAAGGCCATGCCTAATTATCTATCCAAGGAGTGGAGCCTGCTTGCATAGGTCACTGCTCAGGCAACTTACACAACAGTTTTGCTGCTCTGCTTGAAAAGGATTTTAGTATTTAAAACTGTAAATCAGGTTGCCTCTATAAATAGAAGATAAAAGAGTCAAGAAAAGTGTATCTATAATGTATATGCATAGTTCATAAAAAGACACATACTTGGCAGTAAACCAGGAGTTTGCTTTATGACTCAAACTCCTGTCTTGAGTCAGAAAAGCTGAACTCCAGGGATCTCTATCTATGCAGTATGTTGAAAAGTGCAGAAATGAAATGTTCCTCCTAATTAGAAGTTAAGAAAACCAGGAGTTTTATTATATCAAAGAACTCACTAAAAATAACTATTTCATTGCATATTTAGGTAACATTTATCCCCAAGACTGGCAATGCAGAACATACTTCGAAGGGAAGGGTGCTTACAGAGCTGCTGTGGTGCCTCCACAGCTCAGGCCAAATGGGCTGCATGTTTCTTTGGTCAGTCAGAAGGCTTCTACTGCCATGGTCTTGTTACTCCTGCAGGTTTGTGCAAAGACAGATGGCATGGTGCTATTTTGAACCATTTCTAAAACTCTGCATCTCAAATCCCAAACTAGCAGACTGGTTTATTTTCCACTACATCATTCCAGTTGACACTACAAATGCATGGCACAACTGCCTTCAAATCCTGCCAGGAGAGTCTCCAGCACTGTCTGTCTCCATCCTATTGAACATATGCTGTCTCGGTAACACGTTTATCAGGACAGAGAGTGGCTGATCACGTGGATATTTCAGGAATCCTTTAAAAGGCCCCTAAACAGCCTGATCAAAAGGCTTTGCATGTGGAAAATCGAGCTGCAACCACGGAGGTTTGGATTAGACTCTTGCATGGGCCATGCCCCAGTTGTACAGCAGGGAAGAGGAGAAATGTACAGAGGAGAAATAAAAGCAGTAGATGAATGTGTAGGGGGCATAAAACCGTGAAACAGTGTCTATTTTTATTTCAAGTGCTGCTCAGGCTGTGAACCATTGCAAAATGGCACTGATATAAGGTCTCGGAGCCCTAAGAAGTGCAACATTTGCCAGGACTCAAAACCAGGCTGGTGATGAGCTGTTCCACGGCAACACTGGGCTTTATGCAAATGCAAGAAGCTTTTGCTATAGATATTTCACCAAAAAAAAGGTCACATAGCAATTGAGAAAAAAATTAAACTATGGCCCAAAAGCAGAAACAATGGGAGAGGTAATGAAATGACAACCTAGGAAGTACAAATATTCCAACCACTTCCTGACTGTCCAGATAAAATTCATAGAAGAGAAATGCTTCTTGTTGGTAAAATACAATGTGAAGACAGAGCACAATCTACTTTGTTTGGAGGGCCTGAAGTAGCTCGACAAGAATAGAAATGCCACAGCTCTATGTCATGAAGAAATGCATTTCCTGCTGATTTTTTCTTCCTTGGATAATTATTTTTTTCTTGGCACCATTTAACATAGTTCTCAGTGACATGAACATTCAGGGATTGAGTGTACCCTCAGCAAGTTTGCCAACAACACCAAGCTGTTGTTGACCTTTCAGAGGGAAAGGGTGCTATCCTGAGGGATTTTGACAGGCTGGAGATGTGGGCCCGTGATGGGTTTTACATCAAAGGCAGTGTGGCCAGCAGATTGAGGGATGTGATTTTGCTCCTCTGCTCCACTCTTGTGACACACCACCTGGAGAGCTGTGTCCAGCCCTGGGCTCCCCAGCTTAAGAAGTGCATGGACCAGGGGAGGGCCATGAGAGAGATGCTCAGAGGGCTGGAACACCTCTCCTATGAAGACAGGCTGAGAGAACTGGGGCTGAGAAGAGCCTGGAGAAGAGAAAGCTCCAGGGACACTATAGAGCACATTCCAATACCTAAAGGGAGCTACAAGAGTTCTGGAGAGGGACTTTTCACAAGGGCCTGTAGTGACAGAACAAGGGGAAATGGCTTCAAACTGAAAAAGGATAGGTTTAGACTGGCTATCAGGCAGAAATCCTTAAAAGTGAAGGCGGTGAATAGAATAGGTTGCCTGGACAAGTTGTGGGCGCCCCACCTCTGGAAGCGTTCAGTGCCAGCTCAGATGGGGTTTTGAGCAACCTGGTCTAATGGAAGGTGTCCCTCCCTGCTCATGGCAGGCAGCATGGAACTAGATGATCTTTAAGGTTTCTTCCAACACAGGCTGTTCTATGGTTTTATTAATGCCCTTCCAATTTTAAAACAATGTGCTGAGGGTAAAAGTGGTAAAGGATTATTGCGAGATAGCAATGACAAGAAAATTAGATAACTAAAATAAGATTTTATTTTTAAAAATGAATATATAAGAGTATTCCCTTCTCCAAATAATGAATTTATTCTTTTCTGTCAAAAGGGCAATACTGAATAAGCTGGAAAAACATTGGATCCGAACTGGAGATCCAACTAGAAGATTAAATATTTAATTAATACATACAGAAATGCATGAACTGTGAAATCTCTGGAATGGAAGAATATTCAGATAAGATTTCACTGGAAAATGAGAAATAGTATTTGAATTGATAAAGTAGATGCTGTGTTAATATACTGAAGAATACATACCTTCTAGGAGGAAATCAATTTCTTCCCACAATCTGCTTGGTGTCATTGTACTTGAAATTATTTCTAGGTTATATATTTATTAAAAAAAACAAAACAAAAAAACTCATATAATCCCCAAACCCTTTAAGATTAAGATTAATGATTAATATTGAGGCTCTTTAAGACTTCAATGTGTTAAGTAAATTTTAGTTGCTAAATACACATGTTAAATTATTAAGGCAGAGAAGTTAAATCCTTGCTGTTCTAAGGTGCTAAACCATTTGCAGTATGACTATGAGAAGAACACCAGAGAATTAATGTTAGAAGAAAAAAATTCAAGACCTAAGGCATCACAGAAAAAAACTCTCCAAAAAATGTGCAGAGGGTTTTGCTAAGTAAGCTTAAGTACAGATTTTAAGTAGAATTTAATGGCTTATCTGGGGTAAAGCTTATGATGTTTCACTAAATGTTTGGCATCCGGTGTCTCAAGGGCTTTCTGTTTAAGTATTTGATACTGATTATGTGATACAGGTCACCACCTATCTATTACGGTTTCCCATTCAGTGTTTTCTCCCCATCCTCCTTTTTCACCACTATTTTTCTGTACCTTCTTTGATCTTGTTTCAGTTATTTCCTTCTTCCCTGTTTTGTTCCAAATATAATCATCAGTTATATAATTTATGCTATTGTTACATCTATCAGTTCCCCTCTACTTTTTTTCTGCTGGTTTTTTTTTGACAAATACTTTTCTTTGAGCATTATGTGGTTGGTTCATGCCCCTGGGTGATGTGGATTGGTAGACTGCAGTGGGGTGAGAAAACAGTTGTTTTCAAGACACCGGTCTCAGACCAGAGGAGCTCTTCACAGAAATCTGGAAAAATTGCCTTATTTGAGAAGCCTCAGGTACTCCAAGAACATGAGCATGTGTGAGAGTTTCTGTGCTAGGAAACCTTAGTGTTGTTCATCACAATCTCTATGCTGAAGTGAAGTACTAAATCCTCTAAAATACAATAGGCTTCCTCCACTTGTCAAGGCATTATTACTGATTGAAGCAGTTTGATGTAAACTGAGGAAAGAATAAACTGTTAACTATTGTTTTGCCCTAAAAATCTGTGCTTCTCTTTTCACCCACACTTCCCGTCTTCTGAAACTGGTAGAAAGAAACAGTTTAAATTCTTCTGGTAGCTCCAATCTAATAGTGAGCTTTGTGACAGTCACACGTCTGACGGCATTGAAATGCACAGAGAACACTAAGTCTGACACATCAACAGATGTACAGCGAGGCTGAAATATTCTGGATATGCTGAATTTGTTGGGCATAATGTTTAGCTGTGCATCTGTGCATGTAGCCACAGCATGTCCCAGTTCATGGCATGTGCAAAGCTGAGTTTAATTTCACAGGCACAGTGGCGAGTTGTCCAGGATTTCTGAATTACAAGATGCCCTCACAGAATATCTGATGGGCTGCTGAGTGGATGTGAGTCAGAAGGACTGGAAAAAAAGAATGTGATAGGTGAACTGTAAAAGCAATTTGTGTCTTTTGCCATACACATCTGCAGAAACTCCATACATGGACTGTATTCAAGCATGCTCAGCACCAAGCTCTGTAAGAAGAGCTGAATAAAGGCACAAAAAATTCCCAATATCCTTTAAAGAAATACTTTGGATTTTTGCAGATGAGTCCATCTGAAAACTGGAAAAGATTTAGATGAGTATTTTTTAAATTTCTTTTCTCACTGTCTCCAGTTTGTTACTAAAACGAAGAGTTTGATTCAGGCAGCAATCTCGATTATAAAGGTGATTGAGATTGCAGGAGTTTAAGATGTAGAGAACCCTGCCCTTTTGTCTTAGAAAATCTGTGGCTAGTTGGTGCATTTGCCACAAGAGGCAGGCAGATGTGTGTGTAAATCGGTTAAATAGCAAAGCAGTGAGGTTGCTGGTGAGAGGGACCTTCTGTCAGCTGCTCAAGCTGGAAAGGTCACAGCAAGGGTAGCACTGATCACACAATCCTGTTCATGAGCTTATTCTTGCCTATGGAGAGGGAGAGCAACGTGCTGCTAATTTGGTCCATGACATTGAATTACTGTGATCAGAGGTCCAAGAGGATGGAAATGAGCCAGCCCAAAAGCTTGATGCCCTCCGTTTGAGATCTATGAAAGCAGCACAGGCTGAAGCCAAACTGTCACACACTCAGCTGGGATAGTTTGTCGTGCATTTTGACAGGAGATCTGACTTTGTTAGGGAACAGATGTCAATCCACAATAATTAAGAAAAAGCAGATGGGTGAGGGAAAGATGTATTTGCTCATTTCTTTGAGTCGTGGTCAGGCAGTAAGAAAAATTCAAAGAAAAAGGAAAACTGGTACCTCCCAAGGACAGCTGATCAAGTGCCATTTCCCGAGCTGTCCATTCCTCCAATCTGGTGCCACAGAAGCAGGACATCCATATTTGATCCACAAGCATCTGGCATCAACCATCTTTCTAGCTTATCAATACTGTTGATCTGTCACCACCCTTTTGTTGCCTACATCTGTGCTCACAGCTTCTTCCCTGTGACTTCTTAGTCCCTTTAGCTCTTCTTTTTTTTTTCTCCCCCTCCAGAGGCATTTATCCAAATTTGCAACAAGGACTTAATATTCAGAAGGCACCGTTGCTGCTTAAGTACCACAGAAAGAAAATTGTCTAACAAGTTCATATTAATTTCTACTTTTTTTCAAAGCATAGACATGTTTGATGATTTCCATTTGAGTTCTGGAAAAAAGGAGGAATGTTTGCTCGTGCTAAGAGCCTGGAAATTTATATGTGACCTGCAGTCAGAGGTAACCTAGCAGAGCAGTAAAGGGAGTCAGAGGATGAGGGTGCGAGGAGAAGGGAGATACGGGCTAGGCAAGAAGTCTGTAGCAAGTGTGTGTATGAGAAGAGCTCCCCAGATTTCTTTTATTTTGGAGACAACTAAAGCAATCAAAACATTATTGAAATGCAGCAGAGTTTCTAGTAATAAGAGGTGTCCTAAGCCTGCTGCCCTCACATGGGGCTATGGGAAAGCTCAAGGATAGGCAGGATGGGAATATAAATGCAGGGGAACTTGTGTACCTGTCTGCCCCATATTATGATTTTGCTTGTGTTTAACATGGCTTTTAATTTGACTGAATACATTATTTTGACAATTACGTGCAAAGTAATTTTCTTAAAAAAAAATAACAGTCATAGGTGAATCTTAAGGAAAGACTGGAAATGGCCAGCTTGGAAGTAATAGAAATTAATTTGGTATGTAAGTGCCATGCACACCTTTGAAAAGCCACAAAACCAGTGCAGAAAAGCTGGGTGTGCAGCACTGTTGGTAAAGGGATCACTTTGGGAACAGACAATAGTGTCTGAATGCTGTGATGAACACCTTACTAGATAATTCCTAATGAGGTAAACTAGAAAGAGGGCAGATCCAGGTCTGAATGCAAAATGGGAGTTTGTCAAGCTCATCATGTCCCACCCTCCCTCCCTGTTCTCCACTCTTTCTCTGATCCCCTCAGAATAAAATGAAAATGCAAAATAACTCTAATATTTCCCATTAATTTATTTTCCTGTATGAGAACAGGGTGCAGCCTATCATTCTAATTCCAGGAAAAAAATGTCCTTCATAAATTTAATGCTCTGGTTTCAGTGCATCCTTCAGCAGAAAGGATGTGGCACACCACAAACAATATCCAGGAACCAGATGCAATGCAAACTGAGCTGCCAGACAGGCATTCCTTCATCCCTGGAGGGGACACTATTACAGAGTCAAGATAACAGACTTAAGCAATTAAGATATGCTCTATGCATTAATGGAGAGAAATGTGTGGATTCCTGCAAGCTTGCAGGCACTAAGTGGAGAACTGCTGCATAGGCTCCTTTGTCAAGGTAAAGGAAGTACTGGAAAGGATGGCAGTGTAAAATACCATTTCCTCTGGCTGACATAATGTTACAACACCGCTTAAATGTCCTGCCTTCTCATGCTGGCTTAGAAACTCAGCAGGGTCATGAGCCTTCTGATGTAGCCACATCAGTTCCTTTGCTCTGAGCAAAATAATGCTTGGGCTTGCCTACGAGAAGGTAAAATGGATTGAGAAGCTGCATTTGAAGGTCTTGTCTCTCACTTCTATAGCTTTTGCAATCACCTAGCTTCTGTACTTCGAGACTCAGATCAGTTTTAGCCATTGATGCACTGCTGCTTTTTCTCCATATGCTCCTTTCTCCATATGTTGGTTTTTCTTCATATACTTTCTTCCCATCTGGAGTATGGGCTACAGAGAGCTCATTAGCCTTTGCATGTCCTTCATAACCTCCAACTCTCATCCTGCGATGCCAGGAAGTCAAATTTGGCAACTATCTTATTAAAAGCATATTTTTGTCTACACTTAAATTAGAGGAAAACTTGAGACCCTACCTATGAAAAATGTACGGAAAGTCTCTGAGTCCTGGTCAAATTAAAATAGAAATAGTAGACCATTCCCAACTTAGTTAATCATATTACTGACTGTGTTGCAAAGAACCCCATGTGAATGCAGAAGAAGGAAACCAAGAGGCTGCCATTGCTCCAGGGAAACTGGCAAATATGCTAATTTTATGTTAAGTGAGCATTTACTGAGTGAAGAAAGTACGTATTTTCAAGGTGCTAAACTGAAATCAAATCAAATTTGGCTGAGAAAGATATGACAGCTTGATGAATTACATTAGCAATTGTAATAGTATTTGGCTTTGAAGATGTCTCTTAATATCAGTATTTCTGAGGTGTCTCATCACCTACAACTGAAAAAGTTCCTTTCAATTTATTCTAAAAGAAAAAGGGTTTTTTTTGGGAGGGCTCATTTTAGCTGGAGTATTTTGAACAATTCAATTTTTCTGACACTCGATGACAAATTCATTTCTCTCCCTGGATGCTTTTGAAGTAACTGTATATATTATGGTGCAACCTTTACACAGTTTAGATTCTGCAAGTGATAAGAAGGATAAGGAGACAATTTTTTGACCAATAAGCATTTTCATGCAACAATAAGACAGATGACAATGTCTATCCAAAAAAAAAGGAAAAGAAGGAAGGACTGGTAAAATTCAGAACACAGTCTGAAGAGGGCAGAAAGTAGGAAGGAGTAACAAAACCAGTGACAGTATATATTATCTTGCTATCAGACTGAACAAAAGAAAAATATTACCTTTTGGTGGGAGACTGACTGTAATCTTACTCAACTGCTTCATTTGCAAGTGTAGTACAACCCTGGTGTTTCAGTAGCTGAGAGTCACTGGGGTAGATTTGTGAGTTCAAATAGTCATAAAGGAGAGATTTGTAGGCAGTGGTCTACATTTATGGGAAAGGAAACAGGCCTCTTAAAAAAGAAAGTTGTAAACATGTGAGTTTATTTCTGTTGTATTTAAAGGAGCTGTTTATGAACTAGTCACTGTACTGCAGACTAAATAGAATTTTATTATGGCATATAAGTCTAAGAATCAGTGACTGTCATGGTCAATGGCACAACACTGCTACTATTATGTCAGATTTAGTATCAGAATAAACAACCAAGTTGCAGCACAAGGAGCCATTAGTGACATTGACTCTGCTGAGGAAAACCTCTAAATCTAATTCAGGGAGCTATTTAAACACAATGCTATCCCTAGTACTGTACTACACCTATCCTGTCCTGTCCTATCCTATCCTATCCTGTCCTATCCTATCCTATCCTATCCTATCCTATCCTATCCTATCCTATCCTATCCTATCCTATCCTATCCTATCCTATCCTATCCTATCCTATCCTATCCTATCCTATCCTATCCTATCCTATCCTATCCTATCCTATCCTATCCTATCCTATCCTATCCTATCCTATCCTATCCTATCCTATCCTATCCTATCCTATCCTATCCTATCCTATCCTATCCTATCCTATCCTATCCTATCCTATCCTATCCTATCCTATCCTATCCTATCCTATCCTATCCTATCCTATCCTATCCTATCCTATCCTATCCTATCCTATCCTATCCTATCCTATCCTATCCTATCCTATCCTATCCTATCCTATCCTATCCTATCCTATCCTATCCTATCCTATCCTATCCTATCCTATCCTATCCTATCCTATCCTATCCTATCCTATCCTATCCTATCCTATCCTATCCTATCCTATCCTATCCTATCCTATCCTATCCTATCCTATCCTATCCTATCCTATCCTATCCTATCCTATCCTATCCTATCCTATCCTATCCTATCCTATCCTATCCTATCCTATCCTATCCTATCCTATCCTATCCTATCCTATCCTATCCTATCCTATCCTATCCTATCCTATCCTATCCTATCCTATCCTATCCTATCCTATCCTATCCTATCCTATCCTATCCTAGTACTATACAACAATATTTTCTTGAAACTTCTAAAATTTTTGCAAAACATTCACATAAGGTACCCTATTTTAAGAAGAAAAAACCCCAAAACATGAAAGAATAAGTTCAAATAACCAGTCCCTGCTGAGCGGTGTCAGCTCTATTGGCTTGGCGAGTTGTAGAGTGAGGTCACTGATACAACCACAATGCCTGTTGTTATTTACAACAGAGATGTAGCTGAAGCCATTGGGAATCACACAATCTTTCAAATGAGTTCCTTCTCCATGACAACTAATAGTGTTTTAACTGTTCCCTGAAATATGCAGATGGAGAATACATTACTGTACCTAGCAGAAAGGGTTTATTTAGGGAGTGTATATATATAGCTTTAAAATTTGCTGGGCAGAAACACTTGAAAATAAGACATCATCCAGGTTTGGGTTCTGTAATTTAAATAATGAGAGCATTAATTTTAAAAGAAATGCAAAGTAATCGACAGTCAAAGGTCTGGCTAAACAGGAAAATGTTGAAGTATCTTACCATAATTTATATACCTCCCTTTATTTTTGTGATAGTGGGAGTTAAGCAAAATATTCACCATGAATAATTTAGTCTATGAATTTACAGTTCTATATAAAGGTCTTCAAGAAAGATTATCTTATCTTCACATTTATTCATTACTTAATATTGTTCAAGGAATATGTTTATTTCACTATGTCTTGAATATACTTATGCAGAACAGCTGTTTTTTTCTTCTGCAGAGAGCAGCAGCACAATAGAAACATACTTTACATTCTATATACAGCCTACTTAAGCGGAGTTTAGTAGTGTGAAGATTGTGTTGAGCCTTTGAACAGAGATAAATTTCATCCTAAAAAGCTGGACAGCTTAAAACCATGTGGACAGGTTCAGGCTTCTCTGAGAGAATGGAAGCTGTCCAGACCTGAGGCAGCTCTGAGCCCAGAGATGCAAAGATGCACTAGTGCAGTACTTTTCCACGATCTGTGATCCTACACTCCTTTTGGAGGCTTATTATTTCAGGCACGGAAGAACATACCGTGAAATTCATATCCAATTCATACTCCAGAAACTCTCACATCCCTTGCTTTTTACTTTTTTTTTTTTTTTTAAATAATTTACGAGCCTTGAAGGTGCTCTGAGCTCTTTGATTTTGCTATCGACGCCATTATAATTTTATGGGGCCAACAGCAGGTTTTATTGATGTCCCTGTCATGTTCAGTTCCTTTCTTTGACCCCTTAAAGCAGCTGCATTTGAAATGAATTAGTATTAGATGCTACACAGGACAGGCAAAATAGCCCCTGTCTTGCTGTGGTAGGGAAAAGTTGTATTGCTAAAACATGCCACCTTAACAAAACACAGAAGTTAGGAAAAGGTCAGCCTAATTACTGGAGTTTAAGTTTTCATTTTATTCCATTACTTTTAAATAGTGTTATCAGTGTTTTGAATGTCAGATAAGACCTGTGCAAATACTCTGTTCAATATGGCACTAACCAAATTAAATTGCCTTACAATCTCCTTTTGCTTTTCTTTTTTTTTTTCCTTTCAGAGCCAGTAGATGAATACTTTGGAAAGAACTGTAAGACAATGGGATAATCTTCTCCCTAAGATTCTGTAGAGCGATTTACATGAAAGAATTTTCTGAGACATATTAAAGCACAAGGGAAATAACTTTAGAATTTAGGAATTTAGGAGACTCCTGCATCCAGTCAGAGGCTAGTATGCATGCTAGAAGACCATGAGGATAAAAGGTGACTTTCTGGTGCTGTTGAATGCTCACGAAAGATTTGAAGACTGGGAATCAGTGAAGTCTTTTCACAGAGAATAGTGCAACAGCAAACGAAAAGGCAGCTGCCAGTATAAAGTATTAGACTGTGGCTGAGAGGTGAAGAATCACGTGAAGGGTGAGAGTGAAAAGTTTGTGGGAGGCAATGACTGCAGCTAATTTTTGGAAGAGTAAAGCTGTCTATACTCATGACAACTGAGATTATCTAAGTATCTAATTTAATCCAGTTTGTCTGGGGTCTACCTTCTGCCTTTCTGGAGATGCAGCAGATGAATACTGCAATATTCTGAAAAACAGAAAGAAGATGCTGCATGGATGATGAGAGACATCAGTGAATATTCTTGGCTTCTCTTCTTCATTTTGGTTCTCAAACAATGGATAAAATTCACTTGGGTTACCCTCATTTCTGCCTCAGAAGTTATTGAGGTCGAACTGGCAATTCAAAATGTTTATCATGTCCCTTGGATGGGAGACCTGTAGATGGGAAACGTCCCTTTTTGAATAGTGCTTGTAGGTAGGATTTCTCAGAGAAACCAGACAGATAAAAACCAGAGGTCTGAAAGAAAAGAAAAATGACTTTTATTTTGGTTGGGTTTTGACTAGAAGAGCTGTGGAACATTTCCACTTTTACCAGAAACACTTCAAAGAGTGTGGTACGGACAGACAGATCTGAGATCAGAGAGACAGGCAATATTAAATCCCAGAGGTGTTTCGACCAGGCTGATAGCATTATACAGGAGGAGCAGGAAAGGAGAATTGTCCAGATGTTATATTTTTTTATGACACTTCATACATAACTCATGCAGGGGAAAGCACATCTTTAATATTCAACAGCTACCTGCTGTAGCAGCAGGGCTCCCAATATGACAATATGCATTCTCACGGAGATTACAGTACCGAATGTTAATGCTGGTGCTCCGAAATGAAGCAGCAGGCAGTTACTTTGAAGTAAGTTGGTGGATGAATTTACTGCATGCTAGCTATTTTCTTCTCATTATCAGTGAAAGTAGGCTGAGCTTCCCTGCACTCAGAGTGTCTGTCTGCACTATAAAGTGAAGGAGAGCAGCAGAGCTCAAGCTGTGGAGCACTGAATGCCACACTCCTAACATATATTATGAAGTGTTAGCCTCATTATGATCATGAGGTAGTAGTAGATATATGTCAAAGATGTGTAGCAGAAGAATACTTTCAGATTATTCATTATCTATTTACAGTTCTGCACTGTTTTCTAAGACCCAAATTTAAGAGTTGAGAAAAAGTACCCTACAGTATAGAGATCTAATTCTAAACTGGTATTTTATATATATATTAACAGTAACTTCATATCAGATGATGTCAATGTTTAACAGCATACCCAAACTGAGCACAAATTATGACTATGCTTATATCCTGTACAGAATTTTTTTTAATCAAGGTTATCAAACCGCCTTTTCTAGGACAGTAAATGTTCTCAAAAAGATAAAATGTTCATTATTTGGAATGAAACAAACCCTTTAAGCGATAAAACTCTGCAGTTGTATGGAAACCTGGACATTGAAGCTGGTTTTTAAAGTGCGTGATGGTTTTGGTAGGATTAATTACATGGTGGGTCATTGATGTTTTTCAGCTACAAGTGTTGAAGCACCAAACTGCCAAGCTTTTTTTATACAAAAGAAAGTATCTTATCTAGGAGTAAGGAAAGATTACCTCTTGGAATAATTGTCATTGCTCACTTCTGGAAATTCAAAGGATTTTGAACTTTTGCCTCCTATTATGCAGTATGTATTTGTAGAGAGATGCCATGCAAGAAAACAGCAATTCTTATGTCTATACCATACCTAAGCCATCAAGCAATGTCATTTATCTCCTCCTTTGTGTGAAGTCTTTCTATGTTCTCTCCTTTGCACATTTGAAACTAACTACTTGGCTAAATGTAAGCTGGTCTTACCTCCCATCAGTCCAAGGTGGTGAATGTCACAATGAATCCAGAGAAATGCCACCTGAACAATTTTAATTTTTACCACAAACCCCAGTGAAGAAACAGAAACTCCAGTCAGGGAACAGTAAAAAAATCTTTGGATTAACACCAGGAAAAAAACCCACATCTAGAAATGGACCTTATTCTACCACCACTTCTTCTCTAGGAAACCGCCTTTTGAGAAAAGAATCCAGGCCCCTGGGGTTGATTTCTAGGACTTCTCTTTAGATGTAGAGTAATGGCAATTGTTTTTGTAAGAAGGAAGGAAGACCTGAAAGGCATTTCCCTTTTGGCTTCTCTTACTAGAAGTCCCTGAAGAGCACTAGCTTGAGGCAGAGGCAAAAATGGAGCCCACAGAGGTGAGCTGCAGGGACAGCTGTCAGTTCTGAAATTAATAATCCATGTGATGATGACTTGTTATTATGTCAATTTTTTCCCAAGTGGATATTTAAGTATTTCTGAAAAGATACAATTTAATTTGGAGTAGTTGGTGGAGATGAAACTGTCAAGGAGCACATTTGTTTTACTTCCCTGCCACTTTCTCAAGAGCAACCCTTGTCTGATCTTGGTCTTTCTGTGCTCGATCATATATCCTGTTAAGAAACTCTCAAATAATTTCTGTTCACCAGAATGATACTTTTACAAAATCATGTGTAATTATGTCTAGCTAATTCCTTTTAAATACACATTAAATGCCAAAGAAATGCTCCACTTTTAATACTAAAGTACAGACTAAGATGGTACAGGTGTAGGTCTTCAAAAAGAATGTGAAGACAAAGCTGAGTATTGCATCCAAACCCTCTATACTTAATGAAAAAAATCAAACCTCTGTGCTATTCTACCTCAGTAATGAGCTTCGAGTTGCAGCCTACGTGAAAATGTAGATTTCTGTCACATTGTCTAATTTTCACTTTTTTCTCTTCCTAGCCTATCATCCAGATAGCCAGGTTTTCCCTCTCACCTTGTCTGTGTCAGCCCTCAAAGCCTAAGTACATCTAAATAACAGATTAAAGCACTTCCTTTAAACATGAACAATACCTTTCTATCATTTCTGCATTTCTGTAAAATCCTGCATTTCTCTGGTGCCATTATTTTTGTTACTAGACATTCATGTAAAATAGGACTTTTCATTTGTTGTCTCTTTCAGCTTTATTTCACACATCAAATCATAATACATTTTACCTAAGTAATAATTATATACTCAATGCCTTTACTTCCAGTTTTCCAAAAGGCTAAAATTATTTTATATCAATGTTTTTCAAGCCAGTGAACATGTGCATTTTTTACAAAGTATTTCAAGGAAGCAGAAAGCACCTCAACTTGAAGAAGAAATATTCTCCCTGGTTTTACCTCAAACATTTATGTTGTTGTTTGTGATGAGACCCTTCGGCTTTACAGAAAATATTATGAAAAGTTAGGAAGCAACATTTTATTAATCAGCCATATTGTTGTACCATCTAGAGCAGAGAGAGGTGTTGTATTGTCGTAGGTGCTGTACAAGGGATCATTTCTGACAGGGAGCAGATGAACTCTCTATCACAGCAAGCACAGCTGTGGCAGAAGTGGCTGCTCCTATGCAAATAACACTAATAAAAATGGAAATAAGACAGAAGGAAGACCACTTTCTTAGTAAGGCTGTTCCAGAGTGCTCTTCAAAAACCCATCTGTCTTTAAAAATAGGGTCTTGCATTCATTTTTGTTGACAAATAAGAATTTCATAGTATGGGAGCAACAGAAACTGAATGCAACTGATGCTGGAGCAGCAGTGAAATGGGAGGCTACTCCCATATTACCCATTTGGAAAACGTAATTGCATATGGGCACAAATTGTTACTTGATCTACGTATCCAGATCTTCTGTTGGTTCTAATCCCTCTGGACCACTAAAATATGCCTAGTCAGTGTGAGGTGACAGCTAGTGGCTTTAAAGGTACTGAATGCTGTGTCTACTTTGCCCTTCAAGCTGCTGCACTTGGGTAACCCTCTTAACTGGGCTCTTCCTTCATTCAACATGACTCCAAGAGTTCTACAGTAAAGCTCATCAACAGACATGGTCAGCTGCACAACAATTTTGCATCAGGAAATCCACCTCTTTGTAGTGAAGCTCAATTTTTTTTTGGAAGAAAGAATAAACAGTTTTTTTAATTTTAATTTGTTTTGTTTGTTTTGTTTTTTTTTTTTTTTGTTTGCTTGCTTATTTCTTTAGCACTGATATGTTCTTCTGCCTAATAAAATGCCCAGTTTGTGAAGACAGTAACAAGTAGAGAGGAAGAAGTAAAAGAAGTATGTTCCCAAAAGGATAATATAATCTCATGCTATTAAAAAAATGCAGTCAGACCATCAGCTCTGGTCCAGCTGCCCAAATTAAGTGTGGTGAGGTGGGAATGCACCCAGTTTCCCAAGACTGACCAAAATCAGTCTGCATCATCTTATGTTCTATCAACAAAACTGACTTGGAATGTACCAGAAAAGAATTCATTACTCTCCTGATAGCCAGTAATTTTAAAGGCTTTTAATTTCCTATTTCACAGAAGTTCTACATGTTAAATTTTAAAAAGAAAACAAATGGGAAAATATATCTACAAAAAGTCCCATTAGCGATGTGGTCAATTTCTTTACCAATTCAAAAAACAGTGCAAAGGGCTCACAGATCAATGCCTTAACTACTTAACAAAGAACAGTTTGCAATTTTCTGGATTTAGCTCTTCACTGAGTTCAAGCAACCATATGTCTGTACAAAGCACTTATAGGAAATAATATTAATTCCCCTTTATCTCTGAAAAGGGGGAAAAAGCCCTCCTTACAAACTGTCAATTTGGGAAGAATTGATTCTTGAAGTGAGTAACACTGGAAATTGATGTAAGAAG
Organism: Grantiella picta; assembly: GCA_013397955.1. Taxonomy (NCBI): domain Eukaryota; kingdom Metazoa; phylum Chordata; class Aves; order Passeriformes; family Meliphagidae; genus Grantiella; species Grantiella picta. The sequence goes on along the minus strand of VZRM01003044.1, from coordinate 594,184 downwards.
CCAGTAGCAGAAAAATTAATCAATGGAATGTAGGATGGCCTAAAAGTGAGGCAAAGGCAGTTTAAGGTGCATCTGTATTGCCCCTTGAGTTCTTCTGGGGAGCTGGCCAGGAAGCTGCTCCACTGGAAATAACCGTGAGATCCATAAAAGGGATAGGAAATGTCCATGAGTGTTGTTGCAGGTGTTACAGACTCCAAAGGACCTCGCTGGTGGGTGTTACTTGCCAGAGTAATGAGGGACAGTTATGACACAAGAGGATGCACTGGGATAAGAAGTCTGTCTGCATGGATAAAGACAGTATACAAGGCACACAGTAACTTCACAGTGAACAGTAATATTCAAAATAACTTCAGTATCTCCTTGGAGAAGCAGTGGTCTGAGTAATTTTCTTGTATTGGCTCCACTGGACACTGAGAGGGTAATGAAACCTCACAAAGACAGTGTTACAAGTGTCTCTTTGCCCATATCTTCCCCCTCATCACCTCTGTGCATGCAGACAATTATTTATTTGTGTGCTCATCAGCCTCCGTGACAGGAGAACATAAGCTGTGCTTTAGATGTAGCTCCAATAACACCTCTTTTTGATCAGGATTGATGTGTCCAGCAAGCATCCTGCTACACACACATCACTGACCCAGGGATAAAATGAAATCTTACCTATAACTTTTCCTAGGAATAGCGCCTTTGGGGAATTGAACTGAATGTCAGATGTGGCTGGCAGGCTGTAACTTGTTGGAGGATAGTGATCAAGCTGGAGAAAGAGAAAAGAAATGATGAGTATTTTGAACTGATCTGCCTATTACAGTTCTGTTGAATCAGGTCTACTTAATGGAGTTTATCACTTATAACTATCTCATACACTCTACCTTCATTTTCATAAAGGGAAAACAACAGTAAATACCCTTCCTTCCACATCTGCCATCTCCACAGTTCCCGAGGCCTCGAGAATACCTATACTGAATATGTTTTTGTTCTGATTGCTATAGAATTACATTAGTTTTTGCTTATGTGCTTCAATTGCTAAATATAACAACAGCATCAATAATAAAACAACTTATTATTTCCATAGAAATAGATTTACATTTGGGACCTATGTTACTGCTAAAGCTAATTTACATAGCTGGGGATTTGAGACTATTTCACGTGTTAGGCATTTTTCTTTTCTCTCAGAAAAGTAATAAATTAAGAAGCATTCTTATTTTTTTTTCCACTTCATGCTTATTACTTTCTTTCGAGAATTGTTCAATTTGATTGTGATGACACCTACTGAAAGCTAATAAAATTCAAGAGTAATCAACTCTGCTAAATAGTTTAATCTATAGAAAATGTATATTGTCCTCGACATGACACAGCAATCATGTTACATTAGCATATTTCCCCTGGTTTTTAGCTATTTAACAGAAAAAATATGAAGAAAGACAGTAATAAAATGAATTGCCTAAGCTTAGTAATAGTGCTATTAACATAGTTTAGTTTTTTTTAATAGAGTTTTCATGTTCGCTTTTCATAAAAGTAATTGGGATGAATTTTTATCTTTGTTGTTACTTATTTTCCCAGCTTTACATGTTTATTGTGCAGGCTTTAATAGGACAGAACAGCAATAGTTTGTTTTATTCTGGCCTTGTCTTGGTGCAAAACAGGACAGAAACTCATACATGTGATTTAAGACTTCGCAGGGTAGAATAGACTGCAGAGGTAATTCTCAGCAAATGGCAACTCTAGAGGGAATGCAATATTTTCACATATCTTTTTGCCATATTTCTAATTTCAAAATGTTATTATTGTGGATTACTTTGTTTCAATGATACTGTAAATGCTCAGTTCAGTGTTTAAAAGTAAATGAATGGCAGGTAGCATAGAACTGAAGGTCTGAATCCCCTGATATCCTGGAATACTGTGAGCCCGGGTACTGGTAAAGCCTACTGGTGTCATGAATCTGCAGAGGTAACCATCTCAAAAAACTATAAGAATTGGAGGAGTCCCATCTTTCTTATAATTCCCCATAAAAGCCCCAAGAAGAGAAGTGTGTATACATAGTAGATAGAGAGGAAAAACAGTCTCCACAGATAAAAAAAGTCTAACAAGTTTTATTGTTCAGAAATTATTTTTAATTTATCTTAACTAGTATTCACACCGACTATTTTGAGATAAATACATGGAAAAACATAGTTCCATCTTCTTACTCAGAAAAAAAGAAGCTCCAGTTTGTTCAGAGTACCTTGAACAGTTTTTCTTTGACTTTTAATAAAGAGCAGAAATACACATTTTACCTGAAATTAGTTATATAAATTCAAATTGAAAAGAGTTATTTTTGAAAAGGTGTAGTCAAGTGAACATAAAGTGTTAAAATAAAAAACAGATCAGGCCATATTAAGCACAGACTCCACTTAAGTGCTTGCTATTGGTTTTCCTGATGGAAGGGAAATGTTCCAGCATCCAACATTGCTAATACCAGACCCATTTTCAATGGGAACTGCAGGCATATCAGGTGGAAAAGAAAATCCCTTCTTATTTCAGGACACAAATGGACATGGCTCAGATCACTCGTGGTATTTAATGGTAATAACCCTTGTGGTTATTAAATGAAAGGTGTAGACTTTGGAGAGGTGTATTGGGAAAAGATTGGTGGAAAGTAATCCAGAAAACACTGATTCTCCAGCCTCTCATATGCCAATAGGTTAACCTCATGTAACTTCTTTGCCTGCAGTGGAATTATTTTCAATACATACACAGGATTCATCTTCTAGGTTTTCCTTTTACTAATATGATTTAAATATATAGTGAACTAACTTGGATAAAATAATCTGACATGCTACTACATACATTGGTATCTGTCAGTATCAACAACATTTCTTTCTTTCTTTTTCAAAACCAATCTGGACCAATTTAAATATTTTTTTAAATTGTGATCTGAAATCTGAGCAATGTTGTTGATGAGATCATCATGAATCAGATAAAATATAAATAAATTAAAATAATTACCAATCTATGATTTAACTTATCGATGTATGGTGGTTGTCCTAAAGCAGTAGCCATATGTCTATCGTCAGAGTAACAAGTAATTAGTAACAAGTAATAAAAAAATCATCCCTGCCTAATGTACAGACTGTCTCTACCTGGGTACACTGGTTGTGTCTGCAGGATATACATCAAGATGAAAATGCAGTTTAAATGATGAACCACTGCGAACATTTACAGGCACAATTACAGAATATCAAATTCTGCCTGCTGTGGGGTGATAAGACTCTCTTTGTCTTCAGGTAGTGTTCAGGGTGTGGAAAGGCTCTCTCTTTCCCCATATTGGAACAGGTTAGTTAGCAGTAACCTTGGCAAGATTTAAAAAAAAAAAACCAAAAAATCCTTTCAGCGACCTCACCTTTCCTTGGGACTTCAGTATTCCATCCTGCTACAGAGGCAAAAGGGATTGCAACGAGACTGATGATGTGTTACATTGCGGGTTCTAACAGGAACACTTTACTGCTAAGGTTTACTTGTTTAAAAAGAACTCTTGTACTGAATAAAAACCTGAATCTATCCACTCACATATATTTTCCACATCTTGTTGAGGTCGAGGAAACCCAGTGGGTTCGGCTATGGATTGTTTTTGGGGTTTAATGACTGTCTGAAGTTTTGTGTAGTTTTGATTCCTAGTTAAAATAAATCTCTAAAAGCTGCTGATACCAATTTTCTGGGGCGAGCATATCTGATCAGTGATAGAGCCAGCTCCTGCTCCACTGCCAGCCCTGGTGTCTCTTGTCAGGGGACATCTGTATTGCTTTCCACAGCTTTGAGCAATGCCTTTCTCTAATCCTGGAATCTGGAATGAACTGGGACACCACAAGACAGGGGGTCTAGGGACTACTGGGTGAGGGAATAAGGAGATTTCTATCCACTTGCTTTTATTGCATGTCTTTTAAAAGAAACCTTCTTCTTTTTTTTTTCTTTTTTTTTTTCTTTTTTTCCTTTTTCTTTTTTTTCCCTTTTTTCAGAGACCCTCAACCTAGGGCTTCTTTACAGGTCTGTGAATTAAAGCACTATGTTGAATTCTTTCCAAAGTTGTATGTGACTGCCATCCAGTGGGTGCTCCAGTGTAAGCAGCTGGAACGGAGCAGCCTGCAGTCTTTGCATGAAATACTAGCCTATCAATTTAATAGAAGACACCTAATAAAAAAGGAATTACTAGTGTCAAATGGCATTTGAGAAAAGTTATTACATTATTTAATGAAAATTAAATAGAATCTCTGTATCGACAGATGCTGATGTCTATTTTGTATTAAATTACAGTTTTAAAATTATATTTAATATTTTTCATTGCAGCTACTTTTAAAACTCAATAATTTCATTTGAGCTTCATATAAACACACAGTGTGGCTTTGAGTGTTACACAGATGAAAGTAGGTGGCAGTTTCATGATGGATTTACAGTTTCAGTTCTCATGTCACATCACACCAAGGCACACTGCTTTTTTCTGAAGTTGTTTGGATTTAAGCAGAAATTGAATAAAACGCTCTTTTAAATTACTGCTCACTTAGTTAATAAAGCTAATCTTGATGGGAACTCTGAGACTAACAGAGATATCAATCTAAGGGCAAACATAATGTCTACATCACCTTAATAGTCTCGGGGAGAAAAAAAGGTGCAAACACAAACACATGCCTTATCCTGTGGATAAATTTACATCTGAATCATTGTCAACCCAGACTGTATACAGCTATAAAATTAAGGTTCTGCTTTGTGCTGGAGACATTTTAGAAAAAAAATTGTTGAAATCAGATGGAATAATAGTGCTGCAAGGCTTAATCATACACCATCTGATGTCAATACAGCTCTGCTATTGACTTCAGTTACAGCAGGATAAAGAAGGGGGTATTATCATCGTGATCAGAGTAGTATTTCTCTTCTTCGTTATTACGATGATTTCTTACTTGTGTTAAAACTTCTCTAGTCCTGAACAAGGACTTTTCATGTTGAGTTCTATGACAATAAATAACAAAAAAGGTTCCTACTCAAAAATGCCTACAAAGTTAGAACAGAGTAGGCGTTAGATCCCAAGAAAATAACAAGGTGGTATGCAGGTGTTTAGATGGAGCTCCTCACAAGCATGACAGCAGTATATGACAAAGCAGGAAGCTGACTATGAAAATCAAATGGGAGATATAATGACTTTATTGGTGACATATAGATGATTATTTACCTGCTGAAAGGCTAGGAAAAAATTAGAAACAATATTTTTAATATTGTGATATTTAATTTTCTTTTATTTTCTAGTACAGCAGAAAAGGAGCCGATTAGAGTGGTAATTGTGTAATTCCTGAGGCCGATCATGGTCACTCTTACTGCAATTCAGCTCCTTCCTTAGTGTGGCACTAGTGCTCCGCTGATCTGTGGCTGACAGGTTAGGTCCTTGACCCAGGTTAGCGCAGATCAGAGCAGAGCCAGAGCAGGGACAAGCCATGGACTGTAAATGAAGAGTGGATCCAGAGAAATAGGCAGGACCATAAACCCAGCATTTTTTACTGCCTTCAACTGTCACAGACCTGCAGCCTCGCTGCTCATCTGGAACACAGGAGGAGGCATACAATTCATCAGCACGATGCAAGGCAAACTAAAGGTTTGCTTTGTGCTGTGAGCTCTGCAGATGAAATTTCTATAGAGGTATCGTAAATACTATTTTAGGAACCACTCCTAAAAATCTGTTTTGCTGGTGCAATGCACTGATTTAGCCTTTAGCAGGTTTTTTCTAAAAAAAAAAGGCCAACTGGAGTATTTTTTGATAAAGTCTCTTTGTGTCAGGGATTTATATTAAAAATGTGATTAACATGTGATACAGACACAGAAAAAACATAGATACATTGCAGAGAAAAAGAAAACAAATATAAAGGTCTTTTTTTTCTGGTTTAAAACTTGAATCCTGCATGTGCAGTAAGCTCATATATATACCTGAAAGCTGCTGTTGCTCTGCTAAATAATGACAGGGATAACTTGCCTCACTCTAAAAAACCACAAAAACCTGGATAAAATTTAAATGAAAATGTCGAAATGTAACTCAAAATATAACAGAGGCGCTGATAAGGAAAGGCACACTATTTAGTTTGGCTGCTTTCAATTGAAATGATTCTCTGATTCTTCTTCCACATATCCGTTGACTTTATTGCTCTTTTTAGTAGATGAATTACAATAAATGTTAACAGAAGCAAGAGCAAGTCATATAATGCCAAGTCATTAAAATTAAAGAGGTACCTCAGGTACCTAAAGATGACTTTCACAGGACATTAAATTGTCCAATGTGTGCTTCCATATAATGGAAAACACCTATTTCATGGTAGGTTTTGACTTTTTTAGCTTTGTCTTGGACCCTGGAATTACATAATGATTTTTTTTGTTCTTTCCTTGTTTCTTTAATTCCAATAAAATCATATCAAACCAGCAATCACACAGGCTAAGGAAGACACACACACACATCACTGGAAATACATTAGTGAAGAAGGAAATACTTTCAGCAAAAGCCAGTGTAAGTGACACATTTGTGAGGTGGATAAGCCTGCTGATATGCTCTGCAGACCTTTGCTCTGCTCTGATATGCAGACTCAGGGATATCACACTGCACCATGCTCCCTTCGGACCTGAACGGAGGTCATTCCAAGGGGAATGGGAGAACGGTGAGGAAGACATTTCCCTTCTGGGTCTTATCAGGATACGTGGTCTAGACATGGGAAAAGTTTGGGACAAGGCAGCTGAAACATGACTCTGAATCCAGCAACACGGCCTCTGCTAAAAAGATAGGAGAAGGACAGATATGTAAATGAGTTCCTCTCCAATGTAGTGGTTTTAGAGAGCAGAAAGTAAACAGGAATATTCTTTCAGAAGGCTTCTAAGTTTGAAACTATCTCAGCTGATGCAGAGAGGGTAAAAGTTTTGTAAAGAGATATACTTCATCAGCCTGAGATAGGGATGTTTTTCCACTGTCAATAGGAGAAAGATCTGATGCCATGTCCTGATGTTCAGGGTGAGTATATTTCACCTGCTCATTTATTGATGAGTGAAAGGTGTTAGGAGTTCTGGTTTTTGAAAATTTTGTCTGGCTTTCATTATGCTGAGATTCAATGGGGATGTGCTGGCTTACCTTGGCAGATGCCACTAACCAGCTCTATCACACACAAAAGGGCAGTAGAAGTCATTAATTTATGAGGTTACTGTCTACCCATAACTGCTCTCTTTAACTGAAACATTGTGAGTCATACTGTAAAATAAAGAAATTGTGCAAACTCAGTGAAGGTTTAAATCAACAAAACTACTCGGAGCTCATGGTCATCCTCTGAGCACAAGAGAACAGGTAAAAAAAATAATAATCAGTGAATTCTGGTACATAGAATTTAAATTCTATTCTGCTGTTTCTTGCTGTTGTTTACAGGCACTTTTGAGTATTGAACACCTGGTCATTTGCAACATCTGTAACATCCTTATAGCTGGAGGGAACTTGAATTATGCAAAGATCAGGGTCTGTAATTCTTTATCTCTTGGAAACCAGATGTTGCTTTAGGTTATAGGCATGATATACTATATCAATAAAAGCTTTGTTCTATTTTCAAAAGTTTATTGATATCTGTTGATAGCTTTTTATGCTACTTTGTCACTTATCTGTGAAAAAAATACCCTATCTTTTCAGACCTGAGTAAAAACCACTTTCTTGTGACTTCTGATTGAAAAAAGAGCTTAGCAGTTATGGGTAAACTAAGTGCTAATGCATTAAACATGCAGATCTAATGTATGGCTCTGCTCTAGAAAATGGTCTGAGTTTCCCCTTCTGCGGCACTAGCATTTTGCGTAATACATTGCCACTACAGAAGGGCAATATATAGTGAAAAGGATGTATCCCCAGGGATTTTAAATAATTCATTTCAGCAGGAAGGCCTTTACTATTGATAGAGCAAAAGATTTTTTTCCTTTAAGCAAAACGTGTTTGGAAATTCATTTATTGTTCTTTCAATATAATAGAATTACCTGGGTATTAGGAAACAAAGCAGAGGGTTAACTGTTGCATTGATGTTAACTACAGTTTACATGTTTTATCTGTGATTAAAGTCCTGGATACTTAAAACATGTTTTATTCATGTCAGCTGCTATGGAATTCGTAAATAATGTCTGACTGGTTCTTTTCAAATCATGAACAGTACTTCCCCTTTCCTTACCAGGGAAACCTTAGCCAAACCAGCCTTCAAATTAATCTGGTGTCTAGACAATTTACAGCACTACCCAAAGGATGCTGAGGCACCATAACTCCCAGAAAATTAAGGAAATAAATAAAGACGGTGTTTCTACATCATTTTGATAGCATAAAAACCATTACCATTTCTATTCCTAAGGTATTTCAAAATGTGACTCTAAGGGAGAGTTTTCAGTGAAGAGTTAAAACTTTGTTTTATGTCTGAAAAACTATAGATGTTTGAGGGCGTACTAAAATAGATCAGTTTATTTAGCTTCTTGCAGACAAGATGAAAAGATATTTTAATCAGCATCTCTAAGAAAGTGTGAAGGGGAGTGACAGCTGACACTAACCATTTCTTTCATCTATCAAACACAGACACACAGACCCCAAAGTTAAATGTTGAAGTCTGCAGAATTCAAACTGCAAATTAGGTGCAAATTCTTTACAAGGATGGTACTCATGCATGATAAGACATGGCCAAAGGATAGGGTAAATTTTTCATCATTTGAAGTGTTTTAAGCTAGATAAAATGTCTTTCTAGAAAATTTGTTTTACTGCTAACTTTTTGGGTTAGTTGTTTTTTATGGCTTCTCTTAAGCAAGAGCTCAAACAGTGATCATATTCTGTTGAGGCTTCAAAATATAGGCGATACGATAGTTACGCGTGATTCTACAGCAACAATAATGATAGGAGATGAAATTATAGCCTCTCTGAAGTCTATGAGAAAGTTCCCACTCCCTCTAATGAGAACGAAATTTAATCTACAATTACAAAATCTTTGATACATTCATTGCATTTAAGATGGCTATTATATGCACACTGCTTTGCTCCAGTTCACCCATTTTATTTTATTGCTATTATTTTTACAATTTTATTTTGTAATTCAGATTAGTTTTGAATTAAATTTGTATGATTTACATTTTTAAATCATCTAGGAGTTTGCAATTGTTATCTCGTTTCAAGTAGCACAGAGCTCAAAATGGAAATGGGCTTGCAAAAATTCTGTTTCTTTTTCATTTCATTTGGGTAAGGGTCAAATATTTCATTGATCATTTTTCCCAAAGATGGGCATATTGTGTTGCTTGCCTCTGGTGAAGTTGGAAAATGGAGATTTGCACAAATATATTTTCTGGATTATTCTCAGCTTTATGAACTCAGCTGAGTTCAGGTCAAGATTTCCATAAACCCTCATAATTGAGCTTATTTTGAGTGGAGTCAGCAATTACCATTGAGAATATATGGGATTGTTGTGTACAGCCCCTCCACTTCAGCTCGCCATATTGTCCAAGCCTGAAAGAGAGAACTGTCAGCTGTCCTTCTGGGTGGCCTTCTGAGAAGATGTGCAGGGGCTGCTGACAGTTGTCCTGAAAGCATACTCATAGTTTTGGACAGAGTTTCTTCAGAGTCCTGAAGAAGTTGCTCAGATATAATCCTTTTCAGCAACAAAGAAAGCACTGTAAACTGTGACTCATAAACTATTACCAGAAATGGCTTCAAAGCAGGGATGGCGGGCTGGAGACCTGTTGAGTTTGTACAAGTAAGGACGCTGAGAGGTCCAATCTAAGTCTCTAGGCTATCAGCTTTATTCCACTACCAATCATACATTTTTTTTCTTTTAGTTTTTCTTTGTAGCAGGCTGATCTACCTTTGTGCAACAGAACAGAAAAGTCTCTGATCCAGATTCCATCCTGATTTTACTCTGGGGACATTCAAAGAAGCAGAAGGTATGAATCTTGCACTAAGGATGCAACTATCACAGTTCTTTAAAGTACAATTTAAAGCCTGCTGGAGGCAATGGAAGGCTTTTCATTTACTTCAATGGGCTTTGGATCAGAACCTCTGCTAGGGAGCTTTTGTCCTTGGCTTTCTTCAAAGAAGATTTTACTGATGTGTGAATAGTGTTAATCACCCATGAACACTTGGTAAAGAGTGATCTGGTTTTTATGATATGTAAAATACCCTGCTGAAGCATGAAATCTTTTAATGAAGTCAAACAAAGTAAAACTTGCCCTCCATAACCTAAAGCTCAGCTCTTGAAATGTCATTTACTGGAATCATGCATTCCCCATCTGTCAGTCTGGGCTTTTTCTTGCCACGGGTGAGCTAAAGTAGCTGCGGATGTGTGCCATGGTTACTAGTGTCTGGTATTTTACTAGAGGGGAGGGATAGGAATAGTTATTATAAAAGGTTAATTTCGTCCACCTTTTGGAAACAACAGAAAATAAGCATCTCTTCATCCCTGAATTTATGTAATTTGCTTTTCTTGATACATAAATCAACTATATACCCATAATCTTATCCTTGAGAAACAACTGGTAACACAATTGAGAGCTTGTTATTTAATGTAGAACTAACTATTGATTTGTCTGCAGTCAGTGAATGCATAAAACTGAAATATAAAAATCATTTGACAGAGCCTTTGCTACTACGTTTAGTCTTGACTGCCAGGATATGTTAGGAATACGGATGCAATTACAATAAAAACAATGCTAAATATTGGTCTTTCTTTTTTAACTTATGAACATATAATATTGTGGATATGTTGATTTTACATCCCACCTCAAATTCTGATTTTATGTAAGTAATCAGTGGTCTCCTGTCTGCCAGCATGAGTTGAAGTCTCATAGAATTCATTAATGGGCCTTTTTCATATTTATATGTAAGCAAAGCTACTGAGAATCATGATAAAAGCCTGGCTCATGTAGTTCATGTGGTAGCAATTTATTGCCTGGCTTCAGATTTTTTCTCTCTCTGGCACTGCAGGGTTATTACAGTAAGTTAGAAAGACAGGTATTCTAAGTATGAAGTTCCTGTTAAGATCTCAGAAATACTGAGTGCTCTTGAATTGAAGCTTTGATGAGAAATAAATCCTTCTTGTGACACTTTTATGCCATGTAGAGATGTGGAAGTGTGAGCAACAGCACCTGGCAAGCAAGCTGTCTTCTTTAAAAGCAAGCAAACCAGCTGCTCATCAGGTTGGAGAAGGATTTAGCAGGAAATAAAAGTCTACTCAAATGTTCATAGCTCAGATCTGCAAGAGAAAACTCATACTTTATGATTTGTCCTCTGGATACTGAGAAAAACTGTATTTATATCTACTGTATTTTCAAACATTGTGACAAGTTCATTTTTGAAAACAGGCATCATTTCCAAGTGAACAATCTACTTAGCAGATTCATTTCTGTTCATATCAGTTCTCTCATTTATAGAATGTAACCAGATAAGTAATAAAATAAGCAAATGGACAATAAACAAAATTGGATAGAAATAGTCTCTTTCAGGATGTGGTAGGGATACGATTTCTGGATTTGCTTTGTATGGGTTCCTTCTTTCCCTATTCTTGCATGTGCATCAGACAGACCATCTCAAGTAATAAGCCTTAAATGTATCTGCTTTCTGGTTACATAAACCAGCTGCATTTTAAGCACATTGAATAGATTAAAAATTTTTTACCCCAGCAGAGCAACACTAACCAAAATGTTTCTGGCTCTTCAAAGTCCTAGATAGGCAGTGGTCTCATAAAACACTGGGAAAAAATTATTGGGAACCAAATTCGGGAGTTGATGCAAGGCTGGAACATTTAACTGTGTACATATTTTCCAGGTGGGCAAGGTATCTCATCTGATCCCTCTGGAAAATAATTTATTTAGTTTTACCGCTGCCTAAATCAGCCAGCTATGACTCCAGAGGAAACATGCCATGCTTCCCCAAAATAGAAGCATTTAATACCAGAGGGGCACCAAACTATAGGTCTTCTGTAGCTTCAATTTAGCTGTAGGAGAAATAAATGCAACAGCATGCAAGAGTATCATGTATCAATATTTATCCCTCCCAACCTCCAAAAGCCTGAAAAGAGTTTGGGTGTATCACCTATATATTTTTTAGGTTATTTGGGATTTTGTGAATAATTTTGTAACAATTTTACTTCAAAGCATTCACTATTATTCTGAGTACTGAGAGCCTCAGTCAAATAACATTGTAATGCACTGAAAAGTTTCCTTTTGAGACCTTGAAATAATAATTTTCAGGGATTTATTTTAATCTTTAGGTAGATAATACTGTGATGGCTACTACCCTTCACCTTTTGGCTTGGTTCCCAAGGAAACTTCCCATTTATATTTCATTTTTCATTGGTTTTGGTTTGCTTCTTCTGAACTAATAAATCTAAATTATTGTATCTCATCCACCTGACTCTCCTGCTGACAAAACTGCTCTTACACCCTGCCCAAATCTCCATGTTTGCAAATGTGACAAGCAGGGAATGAAAAGAGAGTTCTGTAATGACCACAGAGAGGAGGCTGCCTGGAAACACTGATTGCTTCTCGCAGTGCTACTCTCAGTTATTTAAATAGTATTCTACTATCTCAAAGTTTTGTAAACTGAGATATATGGAGAGATGAAGTTCCTACCTGTGCTGCACCAAAACCTAAACAAGCCAGAGGTATGTGCCTTCAACACTACTCTCTGTCCCAGACTCGTGTCACACAAACACTTAAGCATCTGCTCATCTTTGCAAAACAGCTCTTGCGATTTCACTGGACTGCAGAGTAAATTTAAATTTAAAGACATTCTCATTTGCAGACTCAGGACTTACAGAATGATATTATTTGCACCAGGCTTCACTGCCATTTAAGATGCTGTAGGGTATCCCTCCTGGCTTCCAGCTGCTGCTCCAGAATGGCACAGGTTTATCCTAAGTCCCAAGTTATCTATCAGCCCAGATGTTTCTGATGCCCTCGAGCGTCTACAGTGACACCTGTGTTAGCCCAGCTGTCATCACACTAAAATGAGGTTTTCAGAGCAACATGAGTTGATGCAACACAGGGAGTGAATAGCTTTTATTAACTCCTAGGAGTGTGATCTGCAATTCCATCTACTGTACTTTTTATTTTCTAAATTGCACAGATCTTTTCAGAGCAATGGAGAAACAAAATGCTACAAGTAATGGAACTAAACAACTCACCTGCAGTATGATGTCCCGTCCATTCCGTGTGACATTAACAGTGTGGGGCTGTCCATTGGCCATGTTTCTGTGGTCAATGTCAATGTTATATGGCTCTTTGGTGCCCCCGAGGTTGTACCGAATTTGCAGACTCCCTAGTGAAAAAGAAAAAATGTGAAAAGTACCCTCAGGTATTTTGATCTTTATTCACCAGCTATTTTCCCCTCTTTATTTTCACATACAGCTGTTACCATTTCACACTTAATTGCGCTCATAGCTAGTCTCTTCAGTGAGAGAAGAGCTGGTGTTTGAGATTATAAAGTTACTGGGCTGAAACTGCCTCTAGTTTATAACCCAGAAGTGTGACAATGACAAGTATCTCCAAACCACAGTTTACAACCAGTGTTTGTAAATACTCCAGACTGCAAACCAAACAAATTGGAGTTATGCCTTGAACAATATGGACAACTGGTAGAAAATTAAGCACATCAAGTAACACTTTATTGTTGAGATTATTGTACTTGCTGCAGCAAAATTCTTCTAAATTATACAATGCATAACATTTTCTAAAGAATAAACCATTGACATGCATTGAATAAAGGCAAAATTACAACAAATTAGCACTGACACATAATTCACACAGGGGACTTTCTTGCTCTCACATTTAATTGTTGCTGATTGGTGACCGTCTGGACTTCCACGGAAATTTAATATTATATTGTGAAATGAAAACCTCAGGTTACGTTGTTAGAAAAGTATAGTCAGAAGTGGCTAATTGATATTCATAACATACTGCCAGACAGATTTTTCTTTTCTAAACAGAAGTGAAGTGTCTGCTCTTCATAACACATTTAAATATTTGATTAAAAGGAAGAATGTTTGAAAAGGGAAATGCAGCCCTCACTCTTGATGAAAAATAGAAATACTCTGACCCAAAAGAGCAGAATTAGACCTTTATAACTATAGTTTAGTTGTGTGAAACTGGATTTCTCTCATGCACCTTCTTTCTCCCCCACAAAGGGAAAAAAAATGAGTGGCATATAGAACACTCATCCCGTAAAAGAGAACAGTTGTAAAATCATCCTAGTTCTGATTTTCATGGGGCACTAAGGCACTATTTGGAATTGAAGTATATTCAGTTTATATACAGTTTTAATACCGTAGCAGCAAATGTTCCATATCCAACCCTCAACCATCACCAAAATGTTTAGGACATTATATACTATACTACATCCACATTTTAGCCACCTCAGTGAGTATCCAGATTTTCGGAAGAGCAATACTTTCCACTTTCCACTGACTACTTGTGATATTGCCAGCAGTTCAACTATTCAGCTGCCTTCATGTGGATGCCTACTTGACCCCACCATAATGGCTGCTTCATAGCATGGGTCTGACTGGTATAGCAGGTTTTTGGTTTCTTTTGTTTGTTTTAGTTTTGTTTTGAGAGGGAGGATTGGCTAAGGAAGCACCACTAAATTGAGCAGTTACATCAGTACCAAATCTAGCAGAAGCAGAAAAAAAGTTCAAATTTTTATGTGTTTTACTTTTACAGGACAAGAGTGAAAAGACTTTCTCATGAGTTGAGAGCTTCCCCTGAATGTCAGCCTGGTGCTGTCAATTGTGCCTCCAATGGAGAGAGCCTGGAGAAGTTGCTTACCAGTTGGCTTCACCAGCACAGCAATGAAGTCCGGGGTGTAGGAGCTGACGTACAATAAGACACAAGGGCACTTGGTAGTACTGAAACTGAAGCTGAGCTCTTCTTTGTTCAAGTTGAGGTCAGGTGCTGTGATTTCAGGATCTGCAGAGCTCAAAAGTGTCCGGCTAACTAAATCCTTCATGCTAGTCCCTGGGGAGTGGAAGTTGTAACGAAGCCACATTCCTTCTTCAAAAAATGCTCCCACATCTTGAACAGAACAGAAAAATGAGGATGGAAAAAAAATTAAACGTAAATTAAATGTGCTGACACGTTTTGGATGAAATATATTATCATGACTTGATCAGTACTAATCTGTACATGTTTCTACTGATGCAGTTTTTAAGCACAATATTTAGGTCAAGAGTCTCACTATTTTCCTACGAGAATGAAAAGAATAATCTCTGTTTTATTGGTGGGTACCTGGATTCACATAGCCAAGGAAAGATTTCCTCTGGGGCACAGAGAAGGCATGCGCCTATATCTCATATCAGTATGACAGACAAGAATAATTATGCTTTAAATTTATTCTCATTTAAATTTTACAGTACATAATAATCCAAAGAAGAAGGTACAAGGAAGAGTGGTTTACGGGACTCAATAAACAAACAACAGTCAAAGAAAAGGAAAACCAGCAGTTCTGACCAACAAATTTGAGTGGATTTGGAAGGACCTCACAAAGGAGTAATGGCAATTCCATACCCTGAAAGGACTGGTGACAATGCTAGTAAGTTATCCACTGCTAGCACAATCCTTCATGAGAGCTCCATAATGAGGATGCTGTTATGGGAGATAAAATTAACTAGGGAGCTTAACTCAGTTGGGAATAAGAGGCAGAAGATACCTGATCTGTAGATCCTAGGAGGTGCTATCCAGACAAAGTTTTCAAACTAATCTGAGATAAGATGTAAAGTTTCAACACTCCTGACAGAAAATAAACCTATTTTTTACAGAATTAATACTTTCAGCTGTAAAAGTACTAGTACTGCTTCTCATAATAATGCAGTCCAATATCATTAAAATCATAACTCCAGGCTGATGTTCTTGCTGACTTTGATAACCTCCTACAGGAATGACTGTACAATTGCCCACCACTGGTATCATCTACTCCATTGGGGATCACTTGGCTGACTTCCTATGGCAGTCATTCATTTAGAGACATTGTGGTACTGGATCAGCTGTGCCGTCTGGGACAACATCATTAAAGGAAATTTTTAAGTAATATGTGAACTTGATTAACATGGTGTGTTTATGAACATTTCATGAGGTATTAAATAATTATTAATAAACCTTATAATCATAATATATGAATACTGTATTCAAAGAAGGGTTATAAGAAATGCTTAAAGCCATAAACAGTCTTTAAACAAATAGTCTTTCACTGCTTACTACTTTTCTACATGACGTAAAGTTGCCACAGTTTTGTTCAAAACTGCCAATTTAAACAAGAAATTTATTTTTATTCTGTTTTAGCATTGTGAGTCCTCACATAATTTGTCCTAAGCAAAGGCTTTATTACAAAACACATGAAAGAAGATGCCTATTTTCCAATCTCTACACAGATACAGAGCAAGCCAGGAAAGAGCCTGCAGAATTCATTCAGAGTAGCTGAGCAGAGCATAGGTAAGAGGTAAAATTATAAAATTATATTGATGATTTTCAGAATTTTGCTAAATCTAGGGCTGGAGAAGCTTTATGTTTTCTTGCTACCATATAAAAATTCTCCAAAACTCAAAATATCACAGTCGCTGTCACCATATGGACATATAAAACACAGAGCCAAGCTGTGGTCCCGAAGTGCTGTAAATAATTGGATCATTCTGATAGATTTATATCTGCAATTTTATAGGAGAAAACTTAAATCACCTTGAAAAAGTTATGGGAGAGGCAATTTAATTTAAAAACTATATTTTGTAGTAGTCTTAACTTTAGGGCTCCTGGATTAAAAGTGAAGGGCCCTGATACGAAGAAACTTTGCCAACTTGTGATGCCCTCTGCCATTAACAGTAGCGTAGGAAACAAGCATCAGCACGCAAAAATCCACAGCAGTAGCTCCAAGTATTTGCAAGATGGGCCTAAAAATATCCTTATGACCACTAATTTATTCTCCTGCCCCTGCTTCTGGGGCAGATGCTCTATCAATTACGCGGCCATGGCGCTGGCAGAGCTGCCGGCCATGCCATGCCCTGACCCTGCCACTGCTGGTCGGGACTGCAGCCCCTGTGGAGGCTCCATGCACGCACACAGCACACTGATGCAAAATTATATTCACTTCCAGCCTGTTTACTGCTTGTCATGCCTTTCATTTTAGGAGTAATCTTTGGAATTGCCTGGCACTATGCTTGCCCAGGGCCTCACACTCTGGGAATACTGGGACCTTCAGTCTTGACCTCAGCGCTGCTCAAGGGCTCGACTGGAACGTGTGTGAAGCATTTTTCCAGAGCTGTAAATGTTATGAATTGCTGTGTTAAATGTTCATTACTACAAAGAAAGCTCTAAGTAAATGGTGCTCTCTGAAATGGTATTCAGATTATTCTGCAGTTCTGTGAGGTGAACTCAATCAACCTTGTGGGCCCCTTCCAACTCACAATACTCTGTTCTATGACATTTTTTTCCAAAAGGGTTTCATGACAGAGCAAAGAATGTTCTGTATGTTTGACTTCACTTGCACTGAGAAAATAATTTTCAATGTAGCTGTATTATTACAGGCATACAGGGTATTGCAATGAACTTTGAAATTCTCCTCACATGCACATCACCTCTCTTAAAAGGCAGGATAAGAGGAGGGTTCCCTTTGGCTTTGTGAGTGTATTGGGCTCTCAATAGGAAGATATTGAATCCTCTCAAGTTCCAGCTCATCAAAGAGGTTGATGCACGTGATTATGCTCTTTACTGAAAGGAGCTGAATCCTTGCAGTGGGACTGCCAAGTGCTCAGCAATTGACAGGAGCTGGCTGTTTAAACTGTTAGGACATACTGAAAAGAGCTGAAAGATAATTTTCTCTATGTTGAATGCAGTTATATGATGACTTGTAAAGGCTGAGGGCTGACCAATGAAGAAACTACCTACTTGGAGGTCACAAGTGCAACATCTTCCTGAAGCTCTGCTAGAAGGAATATCGAAGTCCTTCATGCATAAAACCATTCAAGCTGTCTCAATAAAGAGAGTCAAATGCAGCACAAACCCTGCTGCTGAAATATGAGGGAAGTTTCCATGCACAACTCTTTTTTCAGTAATATTTGAAATGCTAAAAAGATGACTCTTGGGACATCAGGCAAAAGGCAAAGTGAACATTGCTCTGCAAACCACCCTCTCAAGGCAGAGGCCTTAGGGAAATGAGTGTGGTGGTAACAGATCTGTTTTCTTCAGAAAGTAATACCTATTTCTACACCAATTTGCAGTGCAGTCACTCTCTGTTGACAGACTTTTCAAATATAAACACTTTGGGCTGGCTCTGTAGAGGAACCCAGAACAGGAATTGTGGATCATTAGAAACAATTTAATCCAGGTGCATGTCCCCAGTGTGAATTGGACACACATTACAAAACTGTCCAGCTTCAGTCTGGAAAGGGATGAAGCAAAAGCTGATCCAAAACTTCCACAAAAAATGCACATGTACCCAGAACTGACAAAGTTGTTTTGAAGGTTATGATTCTTTGGTCATCTCCACAGTCTCCCTCTCCCCACTCAGCTATTTAAATTTTGGTACACTCTCATTCTATCTGGGATTGGGGGTATTGAAAGACTGAAGGAAAAAGCCCCATTTCTCCTACAAAACTTGCAAAGTCTCCTGACATTTCTGGGTCAATGCTGTAGACCTAAGAAAATGTAAGTAGGAATCTGATTCTCCTCTACTGCTTTTTACATCAGTGAAATGTCAGTGTTGGTTCTTCTGTTCTTAGGTAGTTATAATGATTCTGTTAGCCGTACAGTCAAACAAATAGGGAACTTGTCTTCTTTCTCTATAACCTTTTTCTCACCTGTGAAAAGCATTGCCAGCATGGCAGAGGTGTGGCTGAACACAGCTTCAGCGAGATTTTATGTCTGGAGGCATATATATAAAAGACACAGAACTCAGCAGGATTTACAGCAATTGAGTTTGCTCTATGCTGCCAGTTGGGATAGGAATATTAATAGAAATTGTCATGAATCAAGTACCAGATATTACTCTTAATATATAAAGAAGCCGCAGATCTGTGGAGGTACCAAAAAAACCCCCAAACTACAACCCCCAAACTCTTCCAATTTCAACACAGAACCTTTTCAAGACTAGCATTGTGATGAGTGGGATCTCTCTTCTTTAGTAGGACAGCTCTCACTGATTCAAACTGCCATTTCATATTTTTCCAAGTAAACTGGACCTGATTTCTGTCACCTTTTACCTGGAGACCAAGGAGAAAGTAGTGCTGTTTATTTACTCAATGGACATAACAGGGTATACCTGCCTTACAGAAACTGGAGACTAAATCCTGATGGCTATGAAGCCTGGCAAGGACATGAGAACTGGAGCAGGAAAAGACTCTCTCGTCTTTGCTTCACAAAGCTGACAGAAATGACTTCTTACAGCTATATGCATGTCCCATCTGGAGGCCCTAAACACCTCCTTGGCCCTGCTCAGATTCAATAAATTAAAATTATTACTCTGTGATGCTGCTTGCCAGTGCTCAATGATATGTCTTCCCTGCATGGAGTTCTGGATGCCAAAAGCAGCTTTTTCAAAATCCTATGCGAGGACAGTTGCTGGAGACATTCTAACACTTGATGCATGTACAAAGATTCTTCAGACAAGGTGGACAGTTGAGTAAGCCCTCTTTCTTTTTTCATAATTTCCTTTCTTTTCTGATTTTACATATAGTTATGAGTATTGACTATGGATTAACCAGAGCTTGCTTGTTCATCTTAAGGCAAAAAATGTGCTAGGGAATACCTAAAATTTCTGCTACTTCCAGATTGTGGTCACAAAGACTAAGACTTGCTTGCTGAGATACCTTCTGGCAATAGGGCATCAGTAAAGGGTCAAAATCTCACAGCAGTTGATCTCAGAGAGAATTTGTGATCTGAAGGTGATAATGGTTATTGTTTATCTGGTTAGCTTACTCAACATTTTGTTCCAAATTCAGGCACATTTATTTTATAAAATCAAGAGGTGGGGATTTAAAGGTATTTTTCTACATCCTCAGGTCTCATATTCTGGCTGCTCTTACTCTAATAATTTGTGATGCATGTTTGAACTTTCCATGTGTGGATTAAAATACTAATGTACAGCAATTTCTTGTGGACATTAATAGAATAAAAACCTACTGAGGATTTGCTTCTTCTATATGAATGTATCAATACTCAGTATAAAAGAGACTTTCTTGAACAAATGACTCTCGGAATCGGAGGATTTGCAAAATAATGTGCACCAGCAAAACTATGGGGTATGATCCGAAATCCATGCAAAGATTTCCACTACCTTTGGTAGAACAGGATGAGTGCCACAGGAGATGGGGTTTAGCCACTTGATTCATTACACTTTCAAGCCTCCCTAGTCAATGCCAACAAGAAGATTCTGCCAGGAAGCAGTTTGATATGCTTAAGCAAGGCTGAGCTCTGCATCTACTTTTGTAATAGCCCTGAAAAGCAGGTGCCTTTTATTCTACATTTTTATACCTGGAGAGAAGTGTGCATGCCACAGAAAGCCTAAAAATGTCAGGAAAGTTGAAGTTGCAGTTCATTCTGTGCTGATTTGAAAGTATTAGAGATGTTTGAACAACATCTATTGATGTCTGGGACAACAGACTCAGAGTAAGGAAATGGAATCGGGTCCCATGTATTTTCTGTTGAGTTTAAATGGAAAGCCAGCTCCTTTTATAGTGGAAATATCTATAATGGTTAAAAAGAAAAACCTAAACACCAACCTTCCCCCCCAACCGCCATCAAATAAAATTGGATGGATGAAGAAAATGTAATGTCAAGTGCTCAACAGACCAGATTTCATGATTTCCTGCCAGGGAGTTTATGGAGGTGCTCTTTAGGTAACCTCAGAGAAAAGCTTGCAGCTTTGCAAGAGCCATTTGAGAAATATTAGAGGCTGTAATTTGATCATTAACAACGCCGACAGGTACTATAGGTATCCACTTCAAATGTGAGCAGATCCTTCCTGCCCTCATTATCTTATTTGCTTTCGGCATTACCATAATAAAAATATCATCTCACATCACAGAGCTATTGTAAGGATAAATGCCCTATCATCTTGTGAGGTGCCAAAACTACTTCAATAGCATGCAGATGTATAAACATTGCACATGGGTGTCTGGTATGAGAACTCAAACCTCTCAGTTGCCTTTGCACAGGCATGCAGCAGCCAGCAATGCCGCTGAGGCTGCTCTATGTGACTTTCATAAAACATCTGCGTTCACTGAGCAATGACACAAAAGCAGGCCTATTTTAGTTGTCTGACCAAGAAAGTTTATCACGTTTTCTGAGCCAGGACTAAGTATTTTTCTTTTTAACTTATTCCCCTGATTTATTTGCTTTTTGAGTGTAAAATGAGGAATTCATACTTTCTATGAGTAGTTTGTTATGGGTGATAAGTGAACTGGCAAGCTGAGTTCATAATCAGGTTGATGTCACTTTAAGATATGTAAGTACTGTGAGGAAGGTTTCTTTTTCTTTAAAAAGAAAAACATGGTTTGTTTTCTTTTTCAATGAAAGAATTCTTGCACTGAAGTGCAATTTTCAAAGCACTAGAGCATAAATGTGAGTTTTTATAAGGCATATTGACAGGACTGAAGAATGGAACAGCTTTACACAGTGTATATATTTTTTGTGAGTATATATATTTACTCAATAGAGGCTAGAACCCAAGTCCTGAAGTATGATCTACATGTAAAAAAGCCTGACTGCAGCATTTGGACTTACCAGAGTGGGAACTTAACATTAACAACCCAAGGAAAATTTCTAATGAAACTTTTGGCTAGCAGATCACAATCATGTTACATATAGCAGAATGCTCTGGGGTTTGGGAGGGAATGTTGCCTTGATTTTCTGGGTTCTGTGATTCTGAACTATGAAAACTAAGAAGTTAGTTACCTTAATCCACGCTAACAGTCATCTCACCATTGTTTTCAGTAAAAGAATGCAATGTGTTTGCAACTAGCAAAATAAAGGGAATTGAATGAGTATAACCAGGGCAGAATTTGGAGGTGATCAAGTGTCAGTTGGAGAGTTGGTGGAAAGGTGCTGCTCCCTGATATGTCTTGCATCCATTCAACCTAGTAAAGAGATGGTTTTTCTCTTTGAAACTTAGAAGGGAGCAGGAAAAGAATGAAATCCAACCGTGAAAACACTACTTGCAAGTGCTTTCAGGGTTCATACAAATATGAAAACATACATGAAGGAGCTCATTTGGGCATTGGCTTAAGTATTGCAAGAATTCACACTGTGCATCTGAGCTTTACTCCAAAGCACAAAACAAAAAAAAGAGTATACCATCTCCATGGTGTTTGTTAATGCAAATTGAGTAACTGCATAAAAACTGGGAAGCTTTGAATTCACCCTTCCAGCACACCTGAAGGCACATGAGTCATAGCACCAGCTATGTAATTTTTTCTTTCTTTTTTTTTGGCCTCAGTGTCTTGGTGGCATGCAATTTCTTCTCCTACTGTTGTTCCACTGCATTTCAATACCAAAGGAAGAATGTTTTCTCCCTGGGGTATGTCCCACATCAGAATGCTGCCACGTGCCCTGCATTTGACCTTTGCTTTTTTTTGTTTCAAGGGAGGAAAGAGTTTGTTTTTCAGAGGAACAAAAATTAATTGTTTTCTCAAAAATGCTTTTATGATGATAGGACAGCTGTGGGAGAGAAAAAGAAAGAGAATTTATGCTTAAACAAAGGACAGGGAAAGGTCAGAAAGCAATCTACAGGACTGCAGAAACACTTCACCTATTCCTCAGAGCAATTTCTCTGAGCAATGAGAGAAGTAAAACCAATTGCATATGCCTCAAATACAAAACAAAAATAAAGTTAAAATAGATGTCAGACGGCATTTTTGTGCTTCTTTTTGTCCTTGTAAAAAAACAGTGTAATTTCCAGGCCACTACAACATCAATCACATTGTGATGTGCTGCTAATAAGGCTGGAAACAATGCAATTTCTTGTCAGTCATCAGTCAATGGCTCTAAGGATGGATTTCACAGCAAAAGAATCCACAATATGCAAGGCCTACTTTTATTGTGAGGTGTGTTTATTACTCATGACCAATTGTATGTTGATTTCCTTATAGAAATGGCTTTTTCTTTAGATTTTCCCATCACTTCTGCTAGCACTTTCAGTATATAATCAACCCCAAAAAGTTTACTGCAGGTAAGTGATTTCAATATCAGAATAAAACTTTTGACTGAGGAAAGTGTCCTGTGGCAAATTAAAATCAATGGGAAGAGAAGTCAGTGTTATATTGTAAGGGTTATATTGTGCCACCTTTCACTCAAGTTGATGGCATATTTTTCTGGTTATATCTCATAGTGGTTTGAATGTGATGTCAGGCACTCCTGATTATCAAATCCACAGATATATTTGGCCCGGAAAATTTTTTCAGAGGAGTGAAATAATGAAACCTAGTCCTGGTCTACCATACAAAACACTAAACCTGCTATTTTTTGGCAGCCAATGTGAATTTATAGTGACGGCAACAAAGGAAAATATTCTTGCTTGCCTCATGTTAGACTTACCCAGCATTACAGCAACAAAGAGCATACTGTACTGCAGGTTATAAAGGTGACAGAGCAGTATTCAACTCTGTTCTTATAATTAAGAACAAAATTAATTGAAAACAGATTATACATTATTTGAAAACATATTCATAGACATTTCAGTGCTTT
The DNA here is from genome assembly GCA_013397955.1 of Grantiella picta. Lineage (NCBI taxonomy): Eukaryota > Metazoa > Chordata > Aves > Passeriformes > Meliphagidae > Grantiella > Grantiella picta. The sequence goes on along the minus strand of VZRM01003044.1, from coordinate 570,478 downwards.
TACAGAGTGGAAAGTGTCAAAGTGTCAATGAAAAAATGAATTAAAATATAAAAATTACAATATTTTTATAAAAATCGAGTAAAATATAATTTAGGTAACACTTCTATTTTTCAGGAAAAATTTCCCAAAAACTTTTCCAATTTTTATAAATTTTCAAAGTATTCTTTTAAACTAAAACATACTTGGCTGTTTTGCCAGTACTTATTTTGCAGTTGTTATGCATGTTTACCCTTTGTTTCTAGAAAATACATTCATTTTTGTCTCACGAACCAAGAGGACATGGTACAAGATTCCAGGAGCTGCTATTAGAAATAAATACAGGACCCCCTTCTTTCACAAGTCTAGGAAGCTTGACAACACACATAAGTTGTTCCAGTGCTTTACTTGATTTAAAAGGCTTAATGCAAGTTAAATTGACAATGTAAAATGTAATGGGCTGTAAATGAGCTGTTCTAAAGATCTCATTATCAGTATTGTTTGTTACAGAGATTTTACAATTGTTTTGATCATAGGATGCCCTAAACCCAGTCTATTTTGTGTAATTTATCCTCTAGCTTTTTCCCCAGTGCCCCATTGTTCTTTCTACAGGGAAGCCCCATGAAGTCACCCACACTAAATCACACTTGGGGATATTCTATGTGAGTAAAGCAGTTTTCAGCACTAACAGATAGGAAACTGGCAATTTGCACTTGGCACATAAGATCTTAAGGATGTAGAGAGCTATATTTAGCCTGGAACAGATTTGGTATTTAAAGCAGAGATCTGATGTCATGTTTAAATGGCATAACACCGTATGGCACAGACATCCCCACACTAACAAGAGCCAGTGCTGCCCAGCAAGTTTTATTGCATGCCCAAAGAATCCCTGTCAGAGCCCTGGGCCTTTGGCTGCACTGGGAAGCTGATAAGGAGAAGGGTATAACATAGTATAATATTACTGCTGTTGCTATGGCAGTGCTTACAGACCAGGCAAAACCAGGGTTTGTCTGTGCTGGGTGCTCAATTATTCCCCTAATGGTATGTTTTTATTCTGTTAGCTCCACATCCAGAGAAAATTAAACACTTAAGCTTAGAGCTAGTTTGGGCAGAAGGCTGGGGCTTACCTATCCATAAGAGGAGCAAAACCCTCACAAATAAAAGTCAATGTGATGAATTCTGGCAACACAGAAAAAGCTATAAAATGAATTCAGTGAATATGGCATGGTAGTAATTATCTTTTTCTTTTTCTTTTTTTTTTTTTGAGTCAACACGTGTGATCTGTAAGAGATTGACCCAATTCCAGCCTGAATGGGTTTTGTCTATTATTCAACTGCATTAGTGAACAGAAATACTAAATAAGCATTACCATTATTCATGACAAACGATTTGCTAAATTAACTGAAATTACTGTATTCACATTCTCAGGAGCTGCTGTATGTACAGTCCTGAACTGAATGGACATGTTTTACAATTTGCCTTTGAAGCAACGCAGCATGGTGAAAGCTGATGAAATTCCTGCATGCAAACACAGTGGAAGACATTACCTAGAGAAGCAGCTGCTTCCCTTCTACTGCACTAGAAATACATCATATTTATTGGAATTTATAAAATAATCATGCCAGAGATTCATCCATATCCAGCCATGTGAATATCTGGTGATGTGAAAACAATCCCTTGGCTTTTAGAAGAGGGTGGTCCTGTATGTAAGCAACATCAACAGTGGACAAAGCTTTCCTGTGATAAAATGAAATGAAGGTGGATATACATGGATATAAATGAAGGTGGCTGAAGTATGTGGGGAGAAAATGCAGTCCATAACACAGCATCAGGTAAAAAGACTGCCTATTTCTGTTAAAAGCTTTATGTTTTCTCTAAGTGTGGCTAAAAGGAAGCAGGGTACGGATATTTGCAAAATAATTCTCAGATTTTGACTTGGAAAAAAGCCCCCTGTGATTTTAAGAAGGAGTTGAAAACCAGAACATCAAAAGCCAGGCGCTGTCCCCTACTGCTAAGTTAGCTTCATGAGGGATTCTGGTGTCTGGTGACCTAGACTTGCCTGCAGGATTCCTGGTGCAGAGGGGAACGTAAAAGCAGAGGAGCATTTCATGAGGCCATAGGTTTCTTTAACATCAGGGATGCTGATGAGAAGAGCCTTCACATTTTTAGATGAAACTTTGATAAAGGTTTTAAAATGATTAGGAAAAGGAGTGGATTGGACAGTCAAAACAAGAAAAAAAGTGGAAATAAATTAGCACTTTTATTCTCATTTTTTGTTGTTGATCCCTCTTTCCCTTGCTCCTTGCCTTTCTTTCTCATGCAGACCTGTGCATCCATAGTACATTGTTCTCTTACAATCATTGATTTTGAAAATCCAAAACGTATTTTAGGCATTTCCAAAGGCCTGACATAAATGTGGGAGCTCTGTGCCTTCCCTTATCCTAGCAGATTAAACTCTAACCCAGTCTGAGGTACCAAAAGACTTGATTTACCTACAGATGGATAAAATTTTTTAACCAAATGCTGGCCTCTCTATACATAGGATATTCAACCCAAACCTCATACCTACATATCTTTAAATATGTTTCTGGATGACTAGGTAGTTTTTGTTCAAATTAATGTTTTTTTCCCTAAAGAAGTAACCATGACATTGTGCTAGTTGGAATTTCTTATTTAACAGCTCAAGACTATGGAATACAGTCTGCCAGACCTGCTACTACTACATGCATTCATGATGCATTTTGTTGTTATTTGGCTTAAACAGGTACCATATAGTCCTAATATGAGATGTGGTTTTAAATAATCACATTTAAATACACACATGGATGTAAAATCTGACTTGTTAGGCAAGAAGTATTAAATAGGATTTACTTGTTTAATTAATAAAGCTGAAGCATTGATTCCATTGGGTTTGTTTTGCCTCAGGCAAGTCGTTTCCCCATACTCTGCCTCCTGCACTAAAGCATTTACCTTTTATGCAGAATGGTCCATCGTAGGCAGTTTTGGAGCAGTCACAGGAATAGCCGTTGTATTTCTCCACACATTTCCCACCATTGGCACAGTACATCCCATAGCTCGTGCAGTGGCCAGAGCAGCCAGGCTTCACCCCAGGCGTGACTTTGGCTCTCTCTTCCAGGTCCAGTGTCACCCCGTTCATCCTCAGGGAACGAATGCAGCCTAGGAAGCCTCGCTGGCCTCCTGCAGCACCTGAGAGGGAATGTTGAACTGTGAGACAACACTGAACGGATTTTACTGTTGTTGCTTTACATGAAATATCCTGCTAAACCTGTGGTAACTTTATAAGGGCAAGGAATTGCCTTGTCCTAATGACAATAAATCAGTGAAACCTAACCTTTTGATACCATACCATAAGTAAGCATAAATAGTAGTTTTTATCAGTACTTGCCTTATACATGTTAGGCATTTGAGATTCTAGCCCTGCAATGTAAGATTTCCTTGCATTTCAACTTTAGTGTTTTTAGAGGTAACAGTGGAAGAAATGGGCTTGGATTTACTGCTAAGATATAGCCTTTCTCCCCTAATGATTAGTGATAGTGGATGCCAATAATAATGCCCTAATATGCTATGCAGTGTTACATTTTTGAAAGCCACGATGGGCAAAGAAGATTCAAATCCCCACTCTCAGTTACAATAGGAAATATTCATGTTAACTTCCAAGAAACATCATGTATACTGTTTACTTATCAGAGCACAGACTGAAAGATGGAACACTGGACAACTACGTTTGACAATCTGGGTTGCAATGGTTTTTTACAGCAGTTAATAAGAACGGTCCTTTTTTCAAACCTAGTAAACAATGAAAAAATGTGATTTCAGATAGGAAAGTCTTACCTGAGCCTGGATTAGAAACAACAACAACAAAAAACCCCAAACAGACTAAAAAATGCAAGTAAATAACAATGAGTGCTGGCATCTTTTCTGCTCATCTCCTCTCTTTGATTACTGAGTGCCACAGGTGCCAGAGAGTCCCTGAGGAGATCTGAGTGCTCATCCCCACAGAGCACAGAGACTGATATTTACCTGAGTGGAAAAGAGGACTAAATACAAACCAGAGAGGGCTGCTTCAAATCAGGTGCTAGTAACTGGATGATTTGGAGTAGGAGCAGGCAAGGCTTGGTCTCTGGTGAGTGTAAAGGGCAGAGGGTGTTCTGGTGTGATTCCGTTCTACATAAACTCATATACACTGCAGTGATGAAAAACTTCCCCTCTCAGTGACTCTCCCAGCCCCTAGGACACAAAGTCATCATCCCTCAGGCCCTCTTGTTCATCCAAAGAATAGATATTTATTCTACAGAAAATGGAACAGGAAGCACCAAAACAATTATTGTTCAGTATTATTCTCTAGGCCCCCAATATTCAGCGTTCACTTTGGGCACTCCAACTCAAATCCTTTCCCAGTCTGACTCCTGGTAAAGTTTAAATCCATTCTCTGATACGTGTGCTCCAATCACCAAGTTATATGAAATAAATGCAATTCAGAAAGAAAAAATCTGGTGCAAATTGTGACGTTTGTTTTTTGGCAATAAAGGTACTACATATTTCAAAAAATTACTGGTGTTGCAGGCAAATAAAAACTAACAAATGAAATAATTATTATTAACAGTTCTCAAAGAACTCAGGCTAGAAAAAAGAAATCCAGCTCTTATAGCAAAAGACTTCTTATTTTTTTTAAAGGTTAAGTGTCCTTTTAAACAAACTTAATCTTTAAGCTTATTTTGAAACATCCTTTTACTGTGATCCCAGCAGTAAAGGAGAATCTGAGCTTGTAAATAACACCTGCGCATCTGGTGACACATTGTACACTGTTTGCAGTGATACTGGGCTGATTACTAAGGCAATGAATGCTTTAACATCATTTTAATTAATTTGAGTTTTTGAACACTGCCTATCATGGAGTAAGTCTCTTGTTAACAGATATATAGAGAGGTATGACAGTGCTTCTTTGCTCAACATTTCATGCAGCTATGATTCCAGCTAATGACACTTGGCATGTCTGCACTTCGCAGCCCTGCGGCTAACAGTCAGAGAAATACAAATGATGCTGGAACAGCCTACCCAAAATGTAGCGGAAACCAGTATCTCCAGAAAACAGCTGGACCAGCTGGTTCCAGGGAATGCATTTGTGTAACACTGTGTGGTGTTTTCCTACGTTGAATGAGTAAATAGCCCACAGGACTAAAGTGAAAAGAGTGCAGTAAGAGCTGTGAATGCAAAAGCATAGCCAATGATCAAATCTGAAGGGGCTGGAAGTGCTGCCGAAGCTAGGATGGGCACTGCAGGCACATGCAGTCCCGGAAAGAACTCTGCAGAAGTTTTCACTTCTGTGGTGAATAAGTGTGTGTGTCTGGGAAGACACTCTCAGTCTCAAAACAGTTTGGCACTGAAGTCTGCCGGAGGCACTTTCAGCCAGGAGCTGCAGGTGGAGAAAGACAAAAAGGACAAGTTTCTAACACACAATATTTTTCTCTTAGTTGATCTTTGTATTTCTGTAATTATGGACATGTTTGTCTTTCCTTCTTTTTTTTTCCTTTTTTTTACCCTCTCTGTTGTCAAGCAAGGCAAGACACAAGGCAAAGAATGTTCAACATGTGAGAGCAACGCCTGGCTACCCTCTCTGCATCTTACCAACATAGAGCTGGCTGTACAATTCCAGCCGTGTGTGTCCTTCTGTTGGTGCTTTCCGGACCTCCAGGGGTAACTGGTCCACCTGCAGGCTGGCCTGCTTGACATTCCTCTCGGCCATGACCCGGTGCCATTGGTCATCGTTGAGTGGGTTGGGAGATCTCACGACGATTTCCACTGGCCCGTTTCCAACATCAAATGAAAAGGAGACCTCTGTAGCAGCTGAAATACCAAGCAAAAAAGTGTCCACAGTTTGTTTGCAGTAACTTTGGGCTGCAAATTGTATTCTGGTAGCAAAACATCAGGTGAAAGGGTTAACAGAAAATAGATTATCAATTATAAGATTCACAAAGCAGGCTACCACACAGAAGACAACCAAGAATTCCATTTAATTTGTTTTTTTACACACAAAATAAAAAAGCCAGAGGTCCATTTTAATTCCTTTGCAGAATCTTGGGAGCCCAATGTCTATGTGTTACAGTACAGTTGTGGTCTCTAGTTTGGTTGAATAAATAAAGCACTATTATAAAACTCTTACTCAGCAAGGCTATTAAATTGTGGTGAAAGCACCACTCCATTTTCATTTTCACTAACAATGCTGATAAATAGTGGGAAATATTTTCGTACATGGCCTAACAGATTTTCACTAGGTTATATCAGACTGACTTGATAGCATTTTTAAGAAATCTTAAAGGATTAGAATGACTTTTTTAAAGAAAATATTCTTTCAACCCAAATTTATTATATATAATTGATTTTTTTTCAAAATTGGCTACTTCTAAAAGAAAAAGATGAAAAGCTGTTGTTCTTTTTGTTCTCTGCTGAAAAAATAATCTAATTTTTGGAATGAGCTGCCTTTCATAAGCCACGGATTTACTCTGTTTGGACTTTTGCACTTTACAAGGCACAAAATTTGTATAAAGCTTGCTGTTAAAGAAATGAAGATGTTTTGTTTTCATGTTATTATGTTTTGTAACTTCAGTGGTTCTGCCAATAAACCCAGGCAAAATAGGAATTAGAGTAAAACCTCTCCAGTACTTAAATTGTATGTTGTGCTCAAGTCCGTTTTCAAGGGTGTGTGTATAATTCTGCTTTAATTTTGCTTTGAAGAACTGCCTCAGATCTCTTCACTGTCAGGCTTGGATTGCTTCCCAAAAGCTGTCTGTCTACAAGACTGTAAAATAAGGACCTCTTAGCAGACTTTTTCTCTTATTCAGAGGCAGCTGACGACACTGTCAATATTGCTGCTGTGTATCTTGACCATTATCCATTCAGAATTTTTGGAAACCTCCACAAGGATGCTTCTTTCTTTGCAAGCTCTTGGTCTTCTGGATAGAAGTATCCCTAACTTTTTTAAAGGACGGTTATTTTTCTTTTAAAAGGGAAAGTGAAGAAAACTGGCAAATAGAGATATTTCAAGCAGAAGTTCTGTGCCTGCATAGTCTAACTTTATGCACAGCTTTAAACTAAAATTTGTATCACAGCCTAAAAGACATGTAATTAAATTTGTACTTTTTGGAGAAAATCACTCTCTTTGAAATGAGTATCAACTGTATAAATAAAAATTATATTTTTATATTTAGGGAACTTAGAGAAAGAATAGCATTCCAGCAAAATCCTCTCATCATATGCCATTTTCAGTGCATGTACCTACTGACATGCTGAAAATTAGAGAAGGTAGTACAGCATCTAAGGACTGTCCTGACCCTTCCTCAAACAACCTAAAAACATGATATTCATACCAAAGGCCGGGAAATGTATTTGCTAGACTGATGAACTGAAAAAAACGTGAAATATGTCAATGAAAAGATGGGCAGCGGCTGCACAACAGGATGTCTCACATGCAACCTATATTGCTGGTTCTGACTTTTCATTCTTAGTTCCATTTTCAGTCTATGGAATAAATACTTTCCAATAAGGGACACCTCTAGGTAAGATGACAGGTCTTAACAGAAATGGATGAATATCTGGCCACAGGCAGGTTAGTAAGAAGATGAAGACAATAGAATTTTCACATCCCCAAAAATGAGACAGGTGATCTGGTGACAACTGACAGGAAGAAGGCTGAGGTACTCTACATTTTTTTGTCTCAGTTTTTACAGGCAATTGTAACATTCCCACGTCTCTTAAGACTCTGAATATCAAGGCAGGGACTGGGGGAATGGATAGTTCAAGGTCAGGTTGGATGGGACTTTGAGCATACAGTGCTTTTTTTTTATACTTTTTTTTTTATGCTTTTTTTTTATATACATACTCCTTCTTTTCCCTCTATGCCTTTACTGCTGCGCAAGGTGTTGAGCTTTTGGTCAGTGACCCACTGTCCTGGCTGTGTCCCTTTCCAATGTCTTTGCTACCCAGTCTCCTAACTGGGATAGAGAGAAAGCTTTGGTGCTGAGCAAGCTCTGCTCAGCAAGAGCCAAAACACTGGTGTGGTATCAATGCTATTTTAGGCACAAATCCAAAACACATCACCATATGGTGCTGATGAGATGAGAAAAGTAACTTCACCCCAGCCAGAGCCAGTTCAACATCTAATTAATTTTAAATACTTATACAGAAGAGTGGCAAATATTTAGCTTTTTTTCCTAAGTATGTTATACTTTTCAATCTCTGTCTACACATACAATCCTTTCATGATGTGGCCTCGTTGACTCAAATACATCTTTGGTTGATGTGACAGTGTTATTATTCTGTCAAACATTTGAATGGGATGATTGAAAAAATATCTAACATATATGTGCATATGTGAGTATTTATTCCCAATGACTGACTGAGCCAGAACAGGATTTTTATCAAAAATATGTAGGAAATGAGCAGTAAAAGTACCAGAGATTTGTAGTGGTCACATTGCAGGTAATGCAGTGAGTTTTCCTAATCATAATTTTATTTTCTAGTCTACCAAATACTGTAAAACCCAAGCTAGTTTTTCTAAGAAATAAGGATCTGACTTTGAACAAATGTCTGAAATTGCCTAATTATGAAATTAAAAAAAAATAAAGGAAATATGGGTTTTAATTCATTCAGTCAGCAAAAGGTTTTGTGATGAAAATTTTGTAAAATTGAACAAGGGTGAATTTTTTATGTGCTCCTGCTACATAAATTCGCTCAATAAACTGAGGTTTGTGGCTTAGTTTTACCCTTTCTGTGCCTTGTGCAATTACATATAATTAAATCTGAACACGTTTCTTTCATCGATTCAATTTTCTAAGGTCTCAGTATGTTGTCAGCCATCTGTTCCAAACACAGAAGAGCAACTCTAGCAAACAAAATGCCCTTCTCACTCTTTGTTCTGTGTTGTTTTTTAGCTCTATTCAGATCTCACCATTTTCTCATCTTAAATCTATGAGGCATTTCCCCACAAGAATGAAGGGATTCAAGTGAGCCACTGTGCAGGCTCAGTGATCGGGACAGGCTGGGAGAGTGGGCTAACAAGAACCTTTGAAGTTCAACACAGACAAATATAAGCAGGTCCACAAAGTGATCAAAGTACTGGGAAGCCTATAGGAGGAAAGGCTGAGAAAACTCTGTTTGTTTAGCTTTGAGAAAGAAGGCTTGGGGGACACCACATCACCATTGTTCAGGTATTTAAAGGGTGGCTACAAAGAAGGTGGAGACATCCTTTTTATAGGAAGTCACATGGAAAAGATGACAGGTAATAGGTACAAGTTATTCCTGGGGACACACAAGAGGAAAATTTGTCACAAAGAGAACAATCAGCTACTGGGATAATCTCTCCAGGGCAGTGGTAGGTTCCTTGACATTGGACCCTTTTAAGATTCAGCTGGACAGGGTGCTAGGACATCTTGCCTAGACCGTGCTTTTGTTAAGAAAGGTTGGACCAAATGATCCTTGAGGCCTCTTCTAAACTGGTACTCTATGATTCTGTGATTCTATGACTGCATTGTCTGTAAGATTCCATGTTTCTTGGTTCCTTTCTTTATTGTCTTTCTCACAGATATGCTTTAGTTGAACACACATTCTGAGGCACAGCTGCAGGGTAAGCAGCACACACTTCTATGTCCTTTGCTATGCAGAAGGTCAGGTTAAACATGATGATAGACTTTTCTGGAATTCAAGACCTATGACCAGCTAGTTCTTCTATTTTGTTTGAACTCCTTGTGTTTAAAGTATCTTTTTTCTCCCCTGTTTTCTAGTTTGACTTTGTTGATGAATTTCAGTTTAGGATCTCTACTTATAAAGAGGCTGCCAGCAAAGAAAGAGATGTTAATGGATGTGTGGGTACTCACAAGATGCTAAGAAGTAGGTGGATGTTCTCAAGACACATAAACTGAAAAAAAAAGGAAGAGGGATTAAAACCCTCCTTTTAACTATCTCTCTAATGTATGCCCATCTCTCTATTTCTCTCCCTCTCCCCCGTTATCTTTTCTTTGAAATATAGTTTCATGTCCTCCCTCACACTTTGTTTCTCTTACCTCCCCTGATATATTTCTATACCCTTCAAATGGGACTGACTGATGTTTTAGTTGACTGACATCAAAGGGAAGAGTATCTAACTTCTTTAGGATCCTTTTGAAATCCCATTCTTAGAACATAAATGCCATGTTTCATCTAGAATCAGAGCTCACTTACTTGGCAATAAAACAGTTTACAACAATAACCTGTAAACTGCAAACTGAATCTGCCAGACAGATATTTGTTGAGAAAACAACAGCTTGAAAATATTCTGTCTCTGTAAGGGCAACAACATCTGCCAAGCTTCTTGGACAGTTTGTTTGTAAATACACCTCTGACAAAGGGCTCAACCTGTCTGAATTCCTGTAGACAGAATTCAGTGAAATGATTGAAAATGAAAGAAAACTTAATCGAAAGAAAGATATGATCGCTATTTCTAGAGCTAGTGGTCTATAAAGATATATAGAAATCCATCACCATGGTCAAGATCAGGTCTGATATATGTAATTATTGGAATCCTCCCCACTGCCTTTAATAGACTCTGGATAGAAAGGAAGGCATTCTAGGATTTGAAAATAACTATCTTGCCCACCTTTCCCATTTATACTCAGATGTCTGAGTTTAAAGATAGTTTTACAAAGTCATCTCTAAATTACCTACCCTGGTGCCCTCATTTGCACAGGGCTGAGAGAGGCCATGCCAATGCTGACATGGAAACAGCATTGGTAGGTTGTTCCTGGCTGCAGAAAATAGCTGAAAAGGGCTACAGATCAAGTGTTGTATTGGAACACGGGACCTGCTTTAAGGAGGTCACTTCTCAAAGGACACGACTTAAAATTAAAGCTACCAGAGCAACGTAACAGAGAGAAATTATTGATCCAAGTTGCTTGACTGCAATACAGGAATTACCATGTAGCTTGGCTGTCTGTTAATAATCATGTAGTTGTCGAAAATCATGACTATATTTACAATAATTGGACTAAGCATCTGGATGGTTTCATCATTTATCTAATTCCCAAATGAAAAGTCCATTTGAACTAATGAGCAGAAGCTTCATTCATTTGACCAAATGACAGAGTGCATCTATGCCCAAGACTTCAATGATCCCCAAGCTAAGTGCCAAATGAACCAGCTCTGGAAGCTGCACAGCTGCCTCAGCATGATGCTGTGCCAACAGTAATTAGTTCTAATGAGAGTCTATACTGTACCTAGCATCAAGCCCAGCATAGCTGAGTGCTGATCTGTGTGGATGTGCTATATCTTTCTCAGAAACAGCTAGGCTATCTCTCTGACACAGGGGTTCACTGTGCAGACTAGACACACTACGTTCGCCTGTGGGTTACAAATGAAATAAAGAAAAATCACGCAACTTTACACTCTTTTGAATCTTATGCAGTTATTTACGTAAGTGCCAAGAAGGAAAAATGGGTGAGTAAAGCTATTTATTTGATTTAACATTATTTAACACCCATTTCTCATGTATCCACAAGATACATTACAAGTGAGGCCCAGTGTCTTTCTGAACCTTTGGAACAAGATGATATTCTGTAGGGAATGAACAATCCATCTGGGTCTGATGGTCACCAACGTAAACAAGTGAACTGGGGACATCAAGACTGGAGGCAGCCTGGGCTGCAGTGATCATGCACAGGTGGAGTTTGCAGTCCTGAGATAAATGGATCAGGTAAGGAGTAAAGTTAGGCCCTGAAATTTAGGAAAGCAAACCTGCAGCTCTTGAGGGAGATAGTCAGTGTGATCCCCTGTGAAACTGCCCTTAGGGACAGTGGAGCAGAGAAGAGCTGGCAGAGCTTTAAGGAAGTCTTCCGTAGAGCACAGGAGCTGGCAATCCCCAGGAGCAAGAAATCAGGTGAGGAAGGCAAGAGACAGGCATGGCTGAGGAGGGAAGTGTCGGTCAAATTAAAGGGAAAGAAGCAAATGCACAGGCAGTGGAAACAAGGACAGGAAACCTGGGAAGAACAGAGAGGTGAAATAGGCTGTGTAGGAAGGGGTGAGGAAAACCAAGGTGAAGCTGAACCTGAGCCTGGCAAGGGATGCAAAGAATAACAGGAAGGGCTTCCACAGGTATGTTAACCAGAAAAGGAAGGTCAAAGAAGGTGCACCCACAACTGATAACAGTGGTGGAAAACTGGTAACAATGGGTGAGGAGAAGGCTCAGGTAGTCAACATCTCTTTTGCCTCAGTCTTCAGTGTCAGCTTTTCTTCCCACACCTCTCAAGCAGAAGGACAGCAGGATGGGACTGGGGGAACAAAGTGGCTCCCACCGTAAGCAAAGATCAGGTTCATGACCACCTGGGGAACCTGAAAGTGCATAAGTCTATGGGACCCAATGAGATGTTCTCCCAGAGTCCTGAGAGAACTGTCTGATGGTTAGTCAGGCACAATTTTCTCCTGGTGAAGCCATGTTGGCTGTCTCTAATCACCTCCCTGTCATGCCTGTGCATATCTTCCAGGAGGATCTGTGCTATGATCTTACCAGGCAGAGAGTTAAGGCTGACCAGTAGTTCCCAGGGTTCTCTCTTTGTCTTTTTCCAGTAACTGGGGACTTTGCCTGAGAGTCATGATATTTCAAATATCACAGAGCATAGCCTGTCAACTAGAGTAGCAAATTCTCTCAGGACGCATCTTGTCAGTCCCATAGTTCTAACTTTGTTTGGGCTCCTCAGGTGGTCTTGAAGCTGAGTTGGGTTGCAATGAGAGAAACATTTTTCCCCCAGTCCCTGCCCTTATGTTCAGGGACCTGAGATGTGTGGGAAGAGACATTACCACATGTATTGCTAAAATATTACTTCGCTGCAAAAAAGAAAGTACAGCGACTGCTATTGGCATTAACATTTTGATGATATAACTGTGAAGTTAGTTTTAAATATTAGTGCTTTCAGACATTCTGCAAGTGTTAGTGATTCTCTCAGTGAAATTCTTGTTGCCTGGAGGAAACATTTTTCAACATATTTTACCTTCAGTCACAGGAAGTCTAGAAATATGTATAGAAAGGAGAAGAGAAATTAACTTCTAAATGAAAGGAATGAAAACATGTACAGCTGAATGGCTTTAACCATTAAAGGTTTGGAAGAAATTATAACATAATATTTAGAAAAGATACAAATAGTAATCCAAGGGTGCTTTTTTCCCAAAGACTAAAGAAACTAACTTATGGTGAATAGAATTTATTCAATTCCTGTGCAATTCCATTAGGAATACATAACCCTTCAGAATGTCTGAAGCTTCTTATGACCTCTTCAGTTTGTTTTTATTTTGAAATTTGCAAAGTATTCTGCGCACCAAAAAAATCACATCAGAATGAGCAATAAAGGAAAACGCTTTGCTGAATGCAGGAAAGAGCACCTCAAAAGTGTCTATCCTCATATTTTTGATCCTTATTTTCTCCACCGTTTTGTCTACAGCCTGAAGGCACTTGATTCAGTCCCTGCTGTGTGCAGTATCTACATCTGGCACTTGTAAACTTGCAGTGACATTTCTTTGAGAACGGACAGGGAATTAGATCTACTGAGAGACACTGACCTGATTCAGCAAGAGCTGCTGTTTTCTTGTGCATATGATTATTTTGTTACATCGCAAGACAAGACTGCACACAAATAATTTTTTTTGCTGTATATGTAAAAGGAGTGAACGTTAATGCATTATTATCCTTCTTTCATGATACTTTAATATCTTCTTTCTAATAAGATTTACAACTGGATTGGTAATTTCAACAACTGGACAAATAATAAGTCCACATTTTAGTTTCAGTTTAAAGGAAAAAAGAATCTTTGGATAAACGGGAATTAAATATGTTAAAATCATTCTTCCATAATTTCATTTTATGACTGTTCAAATTTTCATATATCTGGCTGTCTGACTGAATAACTAGTTGTTTCTTTGTTCTTTCATTGCCTGTGTTGGAAAAGACTCTCTCTAATGTAATAACCTTTGACTGTTGTATCCATGCTGAGCCTTGAAATTCATTATCCTCACCTGTGGTTTTAATCTTAGATATTCAATATATACCATTTGAAGCAGACATACAGTACTACACACACAGAGGCTATCTGAAACTGGCCAAAAGTTCTCCAGGTGAAAGGTAGTAAAAAAAAAATGGTCCTGGCTTCTCTCACCTTGTAGAGACAGCAGTTAGACAGCAGTTCCCTTTCTACTGGCAGACAAGCACTTACTCACACAGTTTGTACTATTTTGCAAAGGCATAGCTATGGAGCTCAATACAAAGGGAAATTAGAACTCAATACAGCAACTTTCTCACCATGAGTAAACATCTGTGTTAGGACAAAGATAAGGAGGGATTTGATTTTGGTAATAACTAAGTTATTTTATCTCACTGTAAAATAATCTCAACTGCCAACAAACCAATCAAACATAAATACCAATCTTCCTACACAGTAGATTAGATTGCTTTGGGGGACAAAAAAATTGAATTAAATGAAAGTACCAAATTTTCTTATGAAAGATCATGCAAAGGCCAAATATGCCCTAAGAAGATAATTATTTATTGTAATTTATTAATTACTTCAGTTATGCTAATTGCACTGCAGCTGTCTTGTAGATAAGCACTTGGAAACAACTCCCACACTTTTATGGTTGCATTTTAGTTGATGCAGCAATTTTCAGCCATGGGCAGTAAGGACAAAAAAATAATATTGTCAGTCCTGCATAAACAGGGAACCAAAGCAAAGATGCATGAAAAGACTTGTTTAAAGTCAAACATTAGATGGTTACAGCAGGACTTAAAAAAAATACCCACTTGGTTTAATACTAAAGCACTAAATACAATTTCAGATACTTATTACTTCCCATCCAGCCAGCTCTCTTCCAATAACTACTTAGCTGCCTGGAAAGAAGGAAGGAACAGGAACAGTGACTCATTGAAGGTCTGTTGATTCATCTCATGAGAGTTACTAATGCTTAAAAAAAATACAGCAGCAATATCTTCTGGTCCTTTTTGTGAGATGATTCACACAAAGGGAACTGTAGTCAGTGCACTGAGTGGAAAAGGGGAAGAGATGTGTGTTCTCCTGTCAGTAGTGAGTTATAATATACTTCATTATATCCTTTTAACTGCAGCACTTTACCGTGAAACTGAATTGGCCCTATGCAACAGAAGTAAGCACAACATGGGGGAAGCAGAGACATCAGAACAGAGCTCTCCCATGCAGCATATAAAGGGTTTTGTGTAACTGGTAGTTATTTTTTGTTGGATGAAAGGCAAAATAAAAGCAGGTGGTAATGTTCATGAAATCAGATTTTGTCTGAGCATGGTAAAGCATCATAGAGGTTTTTGGAGAGGAGAGAGTGGCTTATTTTACTGTGAAAAATTGCTGTGAATTTGGCACAGTTCTGAAGCTGCTGAGCAATGTGTCTAAGTGCTTACAAACAGACACAAGGCTATCAACCCCCCTCTTGAACATGTCACATTTGAACGTAATAAAAATCAGTTAAAACTGTAAATTGTGCATCATACTAAAAGTGGTAAGAGCCTGGCGCATGTTGAAAACTAGACATCCAGACTGTCACTCTTCTGTGCGCCCTGTGTCCTTTTCTTTCTCTTCTGTGGTGCTTTCCTCATTCTGGAATTTGTTTATTATTTGTAGGTTCTGCTGTGGTCTGTGGCTAAGATTGTAAAGGTGTTTAGGTGCCTGGGTGATAGCTACTGAAAAACTTTTGCATTAGAGCAGGGGCTCATGATATGAATTTATTGATTTTTCTGCCTGGCTGTATAAGGTTTTGTCATTTGTAGCGCCTCTTTTATAAGCAATTTTTCACGGCTATTTATTTCGCTGTGGCTGTCCAGGGTCACCATCAGGGTAAGGACCCTGTTGCACTATGCACTTTACTACCACAATAAAAAAAGGCCATCCAAAAATATGACTCAATTTTGTTTTTAGTGTAGTAACTCTGTATATGAAAAGGGTGTGTGTGAAGGGGCAGGGTAGATGGACCCAGCTAACTGAATCCCAGCTAACTCAAACTTTTATCAAAAGTCAAAGATTTTCTGCTCCAGAAAATATACTTGTAATAATTTATAGTTGCCAAAATCCAGGGAAGATTCCCCAAGATGGAAGAAGATATATTTGGTATTGTTTGCTTTTTATCTTGCAGCAGGAAAAAGTATCTACTAAAAATACAAACCAGAAGTCTCATGAAGTGGTACAAGAGAGTGGGAAACAGAGCTGACTTGTGGGAGGTAAAAATGTATATTCTCAGATTTCATGGTAATTAGAGGTAGAAAACTTGATCCAGTATGTGAGTGAGGGACCTGCCTGGTTTAGCCACCTTTTGTTAACTATTTTGCTTGAGGATGCATGAGTCTCAGGAAATATAAAGCTGACAGGGGACCTCTTCCTGTTTTTTGCTGTAGCAGTGGAAAACATAAGAGGGTGAGTGAGAGGATTTATGTATTTATAAAGCATTTGTTTCCAGGATTTCATTCCAGTAGAGAGCTCTCTGCAGCCCACGACTTGAGACAAAAAGCTCTATTTTAAAAACAAAGTCAAGACATTTAGATCAAGAGGGTATAAAAAGTCTAAATTATGCAAGATAGTGTTATGGCAGCCTTGTGACAGTAACTGCGTTCATGCTCTTAAAAAATAGATTACCATTTTATCAACTTAAAAAAGAAATGTTGCATGAAGTTTTCTTTCCTTTTAAAATGTAAGAAATTCTATGCGTGTAAAGTATCTAAACGAAAAGTTGTGAGCAGAAATATTCCTTTTTCTCAGAAAAACTGTAGCAAGGCAAGATAGAAAGACAGGGCCCAAAGTTAATGTGATTTAAAAATGAATTAACTTCCATCATGAGTTCAACTGATATTTTTTTTAAACTACCATTTAAACAATAACGAAATGGTGCAACATGTTAGGAAAATCTGTGGCCAAACTCTGTATGGGCATTTAGCATCTACCTACAAACACCAAGGGAGAAAATATTTACTTGAATCTGTCTGTTGACATAATTTGAATTAATCATCTTTGTAAATATTTTAAGCACCATAGATACAACTGTATTATTATAAAAAATGCTTCCATTTTCATTCTATCTAATTGTCTAGTCATAGCAAATCTTCCACTTTGAAACTGAATTGCCTTGGTAAAACCAATAAAGACTAATTTATACTTTCAATAGGCTTACTGAACAATTGCCTACACTTTATCTAAAAAGTTCAGCTTAAAGAAAAAAAGTAGTTTTCAGAGTACCACGATTCTGTTTAACCACTAGGAAGAAAGATTCTCAAAACTATCTAAATAATTTAGGAGCAGAAGACCCATTGGATTGAGGCCACATAGCCTCAGGAAACAGTGAAGCTTGGTTGGACCCTTTCAGATTTCCTCACTCATGGCATTTTAATTTATGGCATGATGTTGATGGTTTGAATTAAAGGTAAGTGGCAAAAAGTGACAAAAGACAGTCAGGTCATCCTCCCCCTCCTTTCTGTTCTCTCTGATGGGCAAAGATGTTTGTCCGCAGATGAGAACACCAGGTGGAAATTGCAGGAGGAACTGTCTGGATGCTCTCATAATTGATGTATTCTGGCAATGGGAGAGCTGAGATATTTGTGATTGGCTTTGGTACACATCAGCCTGCATAACGGTATAAAATGATGAGACTTTTCTTTTTTTGCTTCAAATTATAGGAAATTACAAAGAATATGTAAACTAATGGTATTACCATAACTTGAATGACCTAGTGACCAGATTTTACCCTGCAGTCGATTAAGGTAAGAGTGCACACAGAATCTGCAAGTGAAATAGACATCATTACCTGAAGTGAGGCAGAACACAACCAATATGAAAGCATGTAAAGTATTTACCAAAGTCAACACAATGGATATCTTTCTTTGATTAAAAAAACTCTCTGATTTTTGGAAGAACAGAGTTTTTATAGATTTAGCATATTTGATTTTCTTCCAAAAAGAGCAGAGACAAGAAACAGAATTGCAGAGATTGTTGAGGAGATGGATGAAATCTGGGACATCAGAAAATTAGAGGACCTCTAATTTGGTTTGGGTCAAGTTGTTTTTAGTATTATAATGAACACCTTTGCCCAAGAAGTCAGCATACTTTTTTTTTCTTTGCCAGTAACACAAGGTTGGAAAGGTCAGAAAATAATACATAACAAACAGTATCCCAGTGTAATCAGCCAAAAATTCCTAGGATAAGTGGACAAGCGTAAGAATTAATGTCATTGTAGAGGGCACTGGTAAACCATTATCAGAATTAATGTGGATAGTTTTGATTACCTGTGTTTAAGAAAGAATTCAAGGTGCAATGAGTAGGGAGAATAAGGGAGAATATTATTAGCATAACCAGAGAAAGGAACAAGAGAAAATGTCTTATGAGAAGAGATTATGTGAGTTTGTCTTGCTTAACATAGCAATTAGAAGCTGAGAGAAGATATGATTGCATCATAAATATACAAGGGAATAGTAAATGCTCGGAGAGAAAATAATTAGTTCAGCCAAAGAACAATACTGAAACAAGAATGCATGGCTATAAACAAAATATGCAAATTGAACTGTTAGGAATTAGAAGACTTCTAAAAAATGAAGATGTGAGTCTGAAGCAGTTGTCCAGTTGGCAAAGATTCAAGCTATTTTCAATAGAGACTTGGAGAAATTTAGGGAGCTAGACACAGGTTATGCATTGTGGTTGTCTGTGACAGTGAGGATCTAAATTCAAGGACCCAGAAGGTTTGTTTCTGTCATATGCTTGTAGCATCTGGCAATTTTTGCTGCACAGTAAATATTTACTGTCTGCAGAAAAATGATTAGCACACATGAGGAAGGTAACAAAGCCTCTGCAGTGTCAGCATGTAATGGGAAGTAGACTGGAAATGAGGACGAAGACCTGAGATGAACTACTGGGTGGTAGTGCCAGCAGTGGTTTGCCATGTGTTGCATGTTTTTAGCGCCAAACAAAGTTAGGGACAACTATGCTCTTTGAATGCCAAGCAGTTCCCACCTTGAACTTTGTGTGAGCTGTAACTGATTTATAAAACACTGCACATAAAATGACCTTTGAAGTGGCATTTCTGGCCATGAGAAAGGTGTCTGATCACCCTTGAAAGGAGAGGGGTAATGCTGAGAGGATGCACCATGGAGTGAAGTATCATGAATGCCATACTGACACTGAGGCAGACCAAAGTAAAGCAACCTGTACCTACACCCTCTCAGACTCCAAGCCAGTTACAGAAGAGTTACTGTTGGCCTTAATCCCCCCATGGTCCTGTGCCTAATGTTTTCTACTGGTCACTTTCAGCTTGTTCCCAGCTGGAATGTTTATTTGCTGCCTTTAGCTTGCTCCCACACACCAGACTGGCCATCTATCCTCATCTGATAATTAGGAACAAGGTACAGGTGGAACTGGGTCACAGATTGTTCTGACTGAATATCAGGCATTTCTGCATCACTTGCCTCATCTGAAACAGAATCCTGTCTTTCAAAGAACAGTGCTTGCATTTCTTCTGACCAGGTTTTCTTTCTGTTTGTTTTAAAATTTCACATTGTCCTGCAGTAGGATGAGAGTTTGCAAGTACCACTGTAAAAACATTTGGGTCATAAATTTCCCTGAAGAGATATAATGTTTTTCCATTTAATTTAATAACTTCTTGTGGGCCACTGGGATAAAGAGATTCCTCAGTGTCCTATGCATTCTTTGACATGTGGCTAATGCAACATGCTTTCCTAGGGGGGTGTTTTACAGAAAAGTGACCTTCTGCTTGGAAAACAAAAGAACAACTCAATTAAAAGTAATGATGAAGGTCACACTAGTTTCCCTACTGAGGTGAAAAACCAAGCAGTGGAAAATGTAAGCTATGTTTAACATATGGGACTTTGAGCATTATGTGGAAAACTCATTGATATGGTAGAATTGCATTTTAGGATGCCTCTGGAGAAAGACGTGATGGAGTTATTAAAATTTTTAAGAAAATATATTAATTAGTCATGTGTTAGAGAATTCAGTCTGGAGGAATGAACACAGTCTGGGCAGAAGCAAACAGCCATGGGAATCATGGTCCCTAATCTGTCACTGCTTCTTGTCTGATTTTAGAGGAGTTACTTATGTCTCAACTAAGTAGCCTAGAAACAGCTGAGCACCAGAGACAGCACAGGACTTTCCATGTGCAAATGTCAGATATCAGAGGACTGTGAGTATCCCCTGCCCACAGAGCAAGTACACCCATCCTGAAGCCAAGCCACTGCTCTCGTTAGGAAGCCACTCCATATGATCCTTTTCACAGCTACCAAGTTCAGTGATCACTCCTTGGGGAGACTTTTAGGGCACTTTCAGGGGTTATCAGGCAAGTGACATCCCTGAATGCAGTGGTTATAAATGTTCCTGGCTTTTTACAATAAATTAATAAGAAAGATCCTTCCTCTCTTACATGTTCATGCCGGGATCAAACACAAGCTGACCTTTATCTCTAAGCTTCATCTTTTTTTTCTGTCGCAAAAGTGACTTGCTGTTTACTTACCTCAGAATAATAACAGTGAGACAAAATTCATTAGTGTCTGTGAATTGCTGGGATGAGAGGAGATACAGAAGTGAGTAGAATGTATTTTTCATTAGAATTATATGACAGTGTCATGGGGAGAGTTTTCTGAAAACTGTGATGGTAGATGCTTTTTCCCAAATTACCATAAATATGTCCCCTTCAAAATTTGCTTCCAGGAATACATTTTCCAAAACTTGGGATATCTCTCAAACAGAAAATTCTAATATGATCTATTTGACAAACATCTCAGGTATGAAGTAGCTACGTTTTCACAGTCATAACTCTAAAGTCTTCTGTCCATATTTCATAAAAGTACAAAACCTTATAGGAAAGCTCTAAAAGAGAAAGCATCCTCTTTTTCTCTCTCTAAAAACCAGTTTTAATTTTAAAAACATGTGGCAATTTCGACCAGTGATGAATGGTTTCTGGAAGCCCTGCCTTACAGAAAAATGAATACCTTATTCAACTACCACCTTTCTAAGCAATCCTAGCCGTTATCAGCTGACCAGCCAGCTATGAAAATAATGGGGTTCTGTAGATTTACTGGTGTATGTAAAAATTGAGGCTTCAGGTAATTCTACATCTCTGTCAACTGTTCCATGGATGGTGACAAGTACAAGCCTGCCAGAGGAGTTGCTTGATAACTGGAATAGCTAAAGACTTCAGCCACATTCACAGTAGCATTTTATCCCTATTTTTTTCATGACAGCTTTCCTTGCCAGCTGTTTGGAAAAGCTATTTCTGAAATCAGAGAAACATGGTCCATCCCTCCTGCATGTATTTTTCTCCTCTTCAGAGATGGCAATCTGGGACTTTGCTGAAGGCACATGAAGTTACTCTTCAAGATAATGCAAATGTCACCTCTTTTTCATATGAAACTGGAGAGGTAGAAAATCTGTGCAACTATTAGACCCTAAGACAATGTAAGGCTTAAGACTTATTAGAGACAGTATGCCAATAAAATAATTTAATCCGTGTTCCTAGTAACAACTTTTGTGCTCAGAATAAAATATGCAAACTTCTTTCCAAAGGCTTGAAGCTAAGAATTTTAATAGACTGAAGGATGTGTTTCCCCAATGCATTCACCAGGTGCAGCAAGCTGATTAAAATATTGGGTACTGTAGAATCTTTCAGTTCCTAGTCTGTAGAGCTAAGCTTATACATCATTAACCATATATTACAGGTACACACAGGTATTTTACACACAAGGGAAAAAGAAAATAGAATTTGTACAGGCAGGTTGCTGATTTTAACATTTTCATTTTGGAATGGTAAAAAGTAAAGAAATTGAGAACAGGCTTTGTAGGAAGCCATCCTTCTTCAATAAGAACTGTACCTGTATGAGAAGGCAATAAACAGACAAAACCAATCCCCTGTGTGAAGTATAACAGCTTCCAGTAAATATGTGGTGGGGGTCATTATGGAAAAATCCTTTAATAAAGAGTAGCTGTTCTAGTAGAGAATGTGATGAGGTAGCTAAAAAGCAGCTTGCCAAAGGAAAGCTTCTTCAGAGTTTAGGCACAATTATGTAATTTCCTCACTGACTTAAATTTATGTTCCTCTTCAGGAACAAATTAACATCTTAACTTTACAGGACTTCTATAAAAGAGAAATAGACTTTTAAGAAGCAGCAGAGTTGACTGTAGAGCCATGTAAGGTACTACTGAAATTCTGAAACTTTACTTTTCATTTAAATGAATTCCAGAAAACCACAAGTGCAGACTGGAACAAAACAAACCTAAAAAATATGTAAAACAAACATTCATTAATAAATGTGTAATTCAGAAGAGACAATGATTTCCCTTTGTTACTAAACCCACAGTATTCAGCACTTTTTCAGTTGTAACCTGTAGAATACTTAAGTCATAGAAAGGCCTTTTCCTGGGGCTCTGAAAATTTCAAGCAAAAGTTCCCAGAGAAAAGTGGTAGAGTGAATGAAATTCTATTGAATGAACTGCTTTGTCCTTTTTAGCAAATGCAGTCTGGATAGTTTTTACAGATGTTTTACATTTGTTCTTACAGATGATATTTCAATTTCTTCCATCAAGAATCCATAATCTAAGGTTTAGATTCATGAGGACATGAGGCAGAGCTTGAATTTATGCATGTGCCAGGTGGCAGAAAGGTCAGTGGATCTCAAGCATAGGCTTAAAATTAAAGTCCTGTTTAATGATACTCTGAGCACATTGCCACTTACTTTCTTCAACCGATACATCTGTTCATCAAGCACTGCAGCATGATTATTACTTACTCTGAGCAGAGTTCAAAAGAATTCTAGTTGCCGTCAAGTCACCTTTACACACTGATATTGTCCCTTTTTAGCTAAGTGAACAACAGCATGGTTGGTCTAATTGCAGTGGCTGAAAACATCTTCCATAAAGTAGAAGAGTATGAAGCTCTGAAGATGCCCACCTCAGCTGACTGCAGGTGCTACTTAAATTCCAAGGGAAATCAGAAATCGTTCCCACTTTATTATTAAAAGGCCTAGCCCCTTGGTAAAGCAAATAAGACTATTTCCTGTGACTCAGTAGGAGCTATTTTGATTTGCACAAGTTGCAGTTTAGAGAAATTGGACTAAGCAATGTGGACTAAATTCATTGCAGAAAGAAAGAAAAAAGTCACCCAAATTAAACTTGGCATTTTATTCTTACCTGGAGGGAAAAATTTAAATGCATTTTAAAGGAGCCTCTTGGTGGTTTCTAAATTTCTACTTTCTGATTTGAGTGTTTAAACTTTGGGAAGTGTTGAAAATGGCTGTTTATTTTAAAATTAGACATGTATATGTAAATCACATTGAATCTGTATTAAAAAAGTAGATTATTTAGGGTCCACAAGCTAATTGATTCTCTTTCAATTAATGAATCACTGACTTTTGTGCACCAACATTTAGAGCTGGGTCCTTGGCATCCGTGAGCAGCTCCTGCAGCAAAAGGAAGCACACATGCTTTTCCCAGTGCCCCAGTGCTGGTGTGCAGAGAGGCTGTAATGTGCTGCTAGAGGCTGTAATAACAACCACACACAGCACAGAAGGCCTCCTGCTGCTCCCATTTATGGCAGAGTCAAGGGAGAACAAAGAAGACATAAAACATGTTTCCCACTAACTCAATTGCTTCAATTCTACTAAGCAGAATTCAGGTGTGGCTGAGGATTTCAGCATCTTTGTCAGAAAGTTTGCCCCTGGGCCATTAAAAATGGTTTAAATAATAAAATTGACTTGCGTCTTGGCATCATTATGCCCTCTTTTTCAGATCAGCGATTTTATTAACAGATAATGCTGATAAAGATTTATTTTATGAGATGTTTTATGGCTTTTAAATATCATATGCAAGTTTTCAGCTCTTTGGCTCCTTGCAGTGCTGATTAGGATGGCCTCTCTTTTTTCTTTCTTTCCCCTGTTTCCAAAGCAACCATGAAATAAAATAGAAAAGCACACAGAGCTGAAGACATAAATTTTTAAAAATAATTCTGACATGCAATTTTGAAAACCCTTTTCAGGTCAGTGTCATTTTTGTAATTGATGTTACCAGTTCTATTCTTCTTTGTATTTTTCCCCTCAATAAACAATCCAAATATACTTCAAGCAATCCTCTCACAGAAGGCAACTTGAAAATATGTCAAGCAGTTTGATTTGGGATTTGTTCCAGGATTTAGAGATCTTACACATTTTACTGAATGATACACATTTTTTTGAAACCTACTATTCAACATAAACCCACTTCAGGTGCCAAGAATGGTAATGGGAAGTATCTACTTACATTTCAACTCCAGTTTGATGAAGTCAGTGTTCCCCAGATTCTCAAGAAACACCCCATCTGAGGCTGATGTTTTGAAATAGAAAGAGATGTCTGCACTGGTTTCCCCTTGAAAGGTGGAGAAGTGGAGGTAAGATGATGAAGTAACGAAAGAAGCTGCGTTCCAATAATTCCCTGCAGGGGATAGACAGAAAAGACATTTTTCAGTGCTCCCTTGAAGATGTCAGAAAAGTTGAAGATTTTAATGTCCACATATGTTACAGTGCTGTCTGCGCTGAAGAAAGAACCCCAAGCACCTTGATACTTGCTACCTCCTTTTTCTTTTTCTGGGCATGGTGTGTCAGATTTCAGAATATAGAGCGTGTTAATGGTAAATTTCTTTTCAAGCCGTGAATATCCAGTCATACTGAAATCTGTTGTTATTGTATGTTTAGTATAGTAACACTGAACTCATGGGAGATCAGACAGAGGGGAAAAACATTTATTTGGTGTCTGCCTCACCTCAGGGACAGGCTTTGCTTTCATACATTGCTTCACATATCACTTATCTGTCTTCAAAATTATTCTACACAACTACATCCCCTCCTTCTGAAAATGTAGCCATGTCTATTAGAAGTCTATTAATATATATCACAGGAAAAATCCAGTAAATGATGCTAAGCACTACAAACACAATAACATTTGCACCGAATAGTCCCCTAGTACATTCCCACTGGAGAAATATAATAATTAATAACATCCAAGAACCATTACAGTACTTTAGCTAGAATGACAGTCAAATGCAGTGCACGGTAGCATTACAATGTAAAAAAAAAATCTTAAGATATAGGAGCAGATAAGATTCTCTTAATAAGAAGATTATAAGATTCATAAGGGAAGGCTTTGGGGTGACCTAATTGCTGCCTTCCAGTATGTCAAGGGAGATACAAGAAAGATGGAGAGAGATTTTTTACAAGGGCATGCAGGGACAGAACAAGGAGGAATGGCTTCACACTGATAGACAGTAGGTTTAGATTAGATATTAGAAAGAAATTCTTTACTCTGAGGGTGGTGAGACACTGGCACAGGTTGCCCAGAGAAGCTATGGATGCACCATCCCTGGCAGTGTTCAAAGCCAAGCTGGATGGGGCTCTGAGCAACCTGGTCTAGTGGAAGGTGTCCCTATCCACAGCAGGGATGTTGGAAGATGATCTTTAAGGTCTCTTCCAACCCAGGCCACTTTATAATGATTCTATGATGATGATATAGGTGATACGGTAAGCCAATGAGAGACTAAAACAGCTCATTCTGGTTTCATCATAAGAATGCTTATGTATCCAGTTTCAGAAATTTATTGGTATATCACTGATTTTGTCACCACAGCTGAGTCCTTGGTATTCCAGCTAATAAACTCAATAATAAACTACTTTCCATTCCAGTCAAAAGTCACAGATATTGGTTTTCCATTGTTTGATTACTGAAGTAGGTGATAATACTATTACTTGTCTCGTTAGGACTGGATTAATATGAATGAGGATGGCTGAAGACTCAGAAGCTCAACTATGCTCATATATTACACCACTGGCCCAAACCTGTGTCAGAAGTTTTATTATTTGTGGAATAATTAGTATCTATTCACATTTAAATTTGGGTATAAATACATGCATACTATTGCTTTCCATAGTACTTATTCCGTACCCTCCATTTAATTCTGCCTCTCTCAAGGATGCAGAGTATTCGGAAAAAGAAGACACTTACCATTTACTTCAATGCATCCCATGAGGAAAGTTGTAACTGAGATTTTGTGTGTATATGTGTAAACGCACATGTGAGCAGTGAAAATGGGAAGAAATGGGCATTCTTGCAACAGATATGGCTTTATGAATTAACCAGTTAGGCTAGGTCAGCTAGTTTTCAACATGTGTTACTATTTACCCTACTTGGACAAACCAGTAATTTCCAGATTGAATGATTTCTATAGAAATGTCAATAATCTTCAGATCATAAACCTGCTTGGGTAAGAAATATCTGCTCATTAATTGCAAGGTCATTCTCTGAAAACATACCTAGTGCTAAAGCAGCACAGATAGAAAAGTTCTAGAATTTATTTTCATTCATCGTCTCAGGTCTCTTTCTCACTTTTCAAAGTGCTCCCTCAATATTAGGGCTGCTTATGGTCTAGATGCAGGAGTGCTTTGCCAATAATCTCTCAGTGCAGGATCCAGGTGGACTTTGTACATTCTTTCCCACTTGCAGATGTACTTGGGTATCTATATTTTCTTTCCCTGGGAGCTACAGATATGCTAGCTGCTGGCAGACCCTCAAAAAAGATTTTATTCCACTTGCTGAATAAACTCACATGAAATAAGCAGGACTCAGACAAAAGTCAGAAATATATTAATACAATCCCTGTTTGAAAGCTAATTTAGCTGCCCTGAATAACCTTGTAGAAGTGCTTGCGTGTCTTTGTAACTTAAATAAGTACTTTAGATCACTAAATTTACATACCCTGAATATTACCAAACTTGTTAGCCTAAATATGAAGAACACATGACAAGTAAAATTGCTGTGAGAGCTACAAAATTCAAATACTACTGGAGACAAACCTCTCTTCAGTGAGAAAGGCTCCCCAGCCACCTCACTTCGCCAAATGAGACCAATAAAATATATTATTATAATTAATAGTTCAATAAAGTAAATAAGAGTAGGAGCTGCTATATAAAACAGCTATATATTTGGCAGCATTGTATTTATATTGCTTTAATTGTCTTGCAAACTCGAAAGCATTAAATGCAATTTGACACTGACTTAGTCTGCAATGCTGGGACACTGTGGCTTAAATCCTTAATTCTGACAGTGCATAACCGAAGCGCTGATTTGCCTTTACAGGGAAGTAATTTTCAGTTTTATGTGACCAGTCAGACATTTCAGTTTTTAGGATTGGTATCGTTTGTGGGTTTATCCAGCAGGGCCCAGCCCTGTGGCTAAGATTTCAAACCTTTACCTCAGCATGCTTGCAAGAAGGACTACTGCTACTGAGCTCAGCTGCAACCCAGATAGGCAGGTGGGTTCAAATGGAACCTTCATCACCTTCTTATCAAAACAAAATGAATCAATTTTTATTTAGAGCTACATTCAGCCTTCTGAAGTGGTCCACCACAAAGGATTTTACATTTAATTCAAAATTCTACATTTGGACTCGACAGAAAAACTTGGCTGTAGATGTTATTGGTGAGAAGATAAATACAAACAATGCAGAGAGAATGGGAGAATCTGCACCTTGAGGGAGACATTTTCAGACTATTCATAAGAAATTCCTATAAAGATAAAATCATGTTTTTGCACACTAGTATACATTCATCTCAAAGCATTTTAAGGGGAAAAAGACTTTTTATTAAGAATACAATAGAAATTTTTTTCTAAACATAAATAATGATTTTTATAATAAATTTTTTTTTTTATAAGAAAGGGGCTCCCTAAGGAAATACTGTATAGAAATTCGCTTTACACACATTATTATTGTTTCATGCTAGGAACTTTTGTCAGTCACTATGCCTTAAAATTTCATTGGTACATTGTCACAATTCTTTCCTCAAGTGGTTTGAACACATTGATCCTACAGGAATTTTTCTCTCACTTTAGGCTGACAAGCTGTAGATGGAGAAAACTGGAACTGGAATTCAAACCACAGAATAGAGGTATGGCAGCAGGCATATCAGACTAACAGAAGGTGGGAAAGGGTGTTTATTTAGAAAGAATATTATAAATTATATGTTTTTAATTTATAAAAATACCAGAGTCTAAGGAGGATTTTTACTGTATTATCTGAAATATGGCATTACAGTTTTACTTTCTTCTTTGTAACCTCAACTATAATTCTGTAATGAAGGCCACAGCTCTATTGTGCAATTCTGTTGTTTTAAACTCACTTTAGTGTTTAAATTTGATTTAAACCAATTAAAGAGGTACAGATTATTCTGCTATTGTGGAAGCACAAATAAAATCAGTGAAGATACCAGACAAGCCTTTTCAGTTGTTTGAAACTCAAGAAAAATGTGGAGATCCCCAAAACATGCCTATGTTTCTCATAAACTTGCACGTTTCTTGGTGATGGCAGTAAGCCTTAGGACACAGGGCATGCAGAGGCAGGCAAGGGAATTGCTGACCACAGCACCAGGGGAAACTGTCATGGAGGTTTGCCTGGACCCAAGCAGAAATCAGAGCCATAGCTGAGGCAGAGGCGCTTCAACGGACCGAGTAACACTTTCTAATTTTGTTTTCAATTTGTGTCAAGGTTGCTCACAGCTCTGCTTGTCTGCTGTGAAAATTAAAATGCAACTCGTTAAGCTCCTGCAAAACACTCTTACTGCTTTCTCATTAGTTTGCTAACCCCAAGTTACAGTGTTCTTTGTAATTTGTATGGTACAAAGTGTCTCTTCCACTGTTCCATAAAGACTCAGCCTCAGACAGAAGGCTGCACTATAATTATAGAGGCATAATTTTTACAAGAACGGTGATACTCTGCAGCCACAAGAAACCACCCCTACTTAAAAAATTAATGAGAAGGGACATCTTGAATCTCAGATAAAAAGCTGAACTAAGACTTGAAGATTTTTCCCATGAAGTCCCACCTCAGAAAGAAGGGAGGAGACCCATAATACTGACAGGGACAAATACACCTTGTCCTGAGTTAAGCAACATGGACAAACATCTTTTAATGCGTGTCAGCTCAGTAACTTGGAAACACAGAGTCACTGGCCTTACAGTAATCAGCCTTTCAGCTCCTTTCTAGCAATATTTTTGTTCAGAGCTCCCTTGCTGGCTCCCATCAATATCTTCTTTTTTAGCATGATGGAAATTCATGCTTTAACACCATCAATTTCACTTTTGCATTTAAACCCCATTGAAATGGATAATGGCAATACCAGAACTGTAAAAGACATCAGTGCTTTTAGCACTGCTAGGCAATTGCACTAGAGAACGAATGCTGCAGTGTCAGGCAGCTCTTCTGTATTACAATAGACCAAAAACCTCCAGGGCCCTCATCTGCAGCAAAACAGATTTTCTATCAAAACCATTATGTGAATAAAATGTAAGAATAGTCTTCTATTTCAGAGAAGATGGATGTGTGAATGGAAAACTGTTCTGTGGCACGAAGTAATGGATTGAGATTATCCATACAATTATGATCAACAAATCAGGTTGGTGGGATGTTTTTCCTTTCTTCTTTTTACATTCTGAGACAGGAACCTACGCATGCACACAGAGCAGTTTGGGTATCAGTACAGCAACAATCACACCTTTGATTCAAGTCTTCAGAGCCACTTTAGAGTTGAACCGGTTGTAATGAAAACCAAATTTGCTGTTGGACTTTCTATTTCAAAAGTCAAACAGAATTGTCAGTGTTTCTTGCACTGAGCTGTACTTTACTGTGAAAGATGTAACCATGACCTCAAAACAGGGCAGGCAATTTTTTGTCATCAGCACTAACCTTAGGGGAGCTGAGATCACAGCTTCAGTCTGAGCAGGAGTGGGGGTGTGCTGGGGGAGAGGAGAGCAAGGATGGCAAGTAGTCAGCATTCTGTCCTTTGCTGGGAGGACTACAATGCCAGTGGCTCCTTCCTGACTGAAAGACCTGCTTGGTGTCATTTTTCATTGTGCTAGCATGCTTTTAAAGCTTTGTTTTTCTCTGGCCTGCAACTCCATGCCACATCTACTATATGTTTTTCTGTACTACGTTTACTATATTTAATGTATGTATAATTTACTATGTATGATAATTTTTGCATATCATTGATTTCTTTGGTACCCCTAGAGCCAGTTTTGACCAGCTCCAGTCCTGAATTTATTTGATTGATTGTGAGTGGTTTACAGCCCTGGGGTCCCCCATATCAGTCAATGCCCAGTCTTGTATCATCCCATGCCTTTGCTCAGAATCCCATGTTCCCAGTTTTCAAGACTGCTGACTATATGCCAGTTGTGCATTTCTCTACACTGCACCATTATTATTATTGGTCCTGCACCTGAGCTGCAACAACCCCATGCATTGCTGCAGGCTGGGGGAGTGCAGCTGGAAAGCTGTTCAGGACAAAGGGAATGGGAGTGATGGCTGACAGATGGATGGATATGAGCCAGCATTGTGCCCAGGTGGCCAAGGGCATCTTGGCCTCTATCAAGAATAGTGTGGCCAGCAGAAGTAGGGAAGAAATTGTCTCACTGTACTCAGCACTGGAGGGGCTGCACCTCGAATGCTGTGTCCAACTCTGTGTCACTTGCTTTAAAAAGGGCATTGAGGTGCTGGAGCATATCCAAAGAGGGGCAATGAACGTGGAGAATGGCCTAGAAAACGTGTCTTATGAAGAGAAGCTGCAAAAAGTGGCGTTCTTTAGCCTGGAGAAAAGGAGGTTCAGGAGGGACATCACTGCTCTCTGCAGCTACTTGGAAGGAGATGTAGTGGTGTAGGGGTCAGTCTCTTCTGCCATGTCTCAAGTAAAAGAGTGAGAGGAAATGGCACTAAGTTTTGCCATGGGAGATTATGATTGGCTCTTACAAAAGACGTCTGGTTGTAGCACCTGGGGATATGATTTAGGTGATTTATGTGATTATGGTGGTGCTGGGTTGACAGCTGGACTCGATGGTCTTGAAGGCCTTCTCCAACCTCGATGATTCTGTGATTATGTTAGTCATCAATATCTCGTTCTGCACAAAGTAACTACTTTTTACTATTATCTATATAAAATGGGGTTGTACCATAAGAAGATAAACAAAAGTAAAACAAACTAGGCATAGTGCTCCTGCCATTAGAAAAAAAAAAATGGTGTTTTATCTAAACAGAGCTTGAGGCAGGGCACAAAATAGTCCAAGCCTGGGAAGTCTGTGGCCTTGCATCCTCCCCTACAATACCCAAAGACTAACTAAACATAGCAAAGGTGTATTTCTTGGGCTATGGATTAACAATTTATCAACATCACAGCTGAATATCACTTGGAAAGAAGCACGTAAAGTGCTACTTAGTTTAAAATTAAGATGGTAGTGTCCTGATTTACTCAATCCAAATGTGAAGCAAGAAATATAAACTAGGAGTTGTTACACATGATGTTGACTAAATAGCAGAAAAGTCTTTTGACACCACACAGGAAAAATAATCCCCAAGTGAACAGATGGAGAGTGTATTAGCACTGTATAACAGCAAACTGACTTACCCACTTTCAGACTAAATAAAAATATAGGCTAGATTTCAATTTCCAAGCTAAAACTAGTTGTGTATCTTTCAACAAAGTAACAAATGGATGGAAGTCCAGAACAAAACCTGTTGAGAATATCAATACACGTAGAGATGAGCCCAGATTTAACAAAATAGAAAAGTTAGCTCTGCAGCGGTTACTGTCACATTAAAGACAATTCAGATTTTAAAGAAAAAATTATAGGCTGTAGAATTCTTTTTCTTTACATTGATCTTTCTATATCTTGACTTTTTTTTTTTTGCATTGACCATCTAGTCCAATTGCCTGTCCACTTCAGAGCTGACCAAAAATTAAAGCATGGCTTTAAGAACATTGTCTTTAAACACTCTCTTAAACACTGACAGGCATAGAGCATCAACCACCTTTCCAGGAAGCCAGTTACAGGGTTTGACAACCTTCCCAGTAAAAAAATGTCCCCATGTCAAGCATGAACCAATCCTGATGGATGCAGCTTTGAGCCATTCCCACGTGTCCTGCCACTGGGTTTCAGGGAGAAGAGCTCAGCACCTCCCTCTCCACTTGCCCCCCTCAGAAAACTGTAGGGAGCTGTGAGATCACCCCCTGGCCTCCTTCTCTCCTCCTTCTATGCAAAGCCAGTGTCTTCAGCCACACTCCTCAGAGGACATGCCTGCCAGTCCCTACCCCAGCTTTGGTGCCCTCCTCAGAACTCATTCAAGGACCTTTACATCCTTCTTCAATGGCATGACCCAGAATTGCACACACAATATTCAAGATGAGACCAACAATGCTGAATGCAGTAGCATAATCACATCTTTGGACCATCAGTCTTGCTGTGTTTGATGCACTCCAGGATGAGGTTTGCCCTTCTGGCTGCCAGGCAGGGCACACACACTGCTGACTCCTGTTGAGTCTCCTGTCAAGCAGCACCCCCAGAACCTTCTCTGCAGGGCTGCTCTCCAGCCACTCCTCTCCCAGTTTTGTGCCTGATGTTGCTCTGTGGTGCAGAATCTGACATTTTGACTTATTAAATTTCATCCCACTAATCAAAGCCTAATGATCCATTCCCTCAGATTCCACTGCAAGCACTCTTGTCCATCAAGAGAGTCAACAGCACCTCCCAGTTTGGTTTAATCAGCAAACTTGCTAATGGTGTATTCAACTACTGCATCCAGATTGTTGATAAATATATAACTCCTTCAATATATACTATATATAATATATAAGCCCTTTCTATATTACACCTGAAACTCAAAGTAATTCCTTGAGGCCTCTCTTCTGGAAGTGAGGCCTCCCCTCCTCTGAAAGGGAGATCCTGAAAAAGTTAACTGTCTACTCATTTGGGTGGTGATCTTCCACGGATGACCTTGCCTCCTCCAGTTGTGGGAATATTGTTTGGTCTTCATTTACAGACCTTTGCCACCTCTTCTGCATGCCTGCCAATGCTGTGACAATTTTTGATTTCATTATCATCTTTTCACATTGGCCCAAGGTCTAAAGCCCCAAACGCCTTCATGCATAACGCGATGCTGATGGGAAAGTAAGTGTGTTTAAAGAATTACAAATGCAGGCTAGCCTTAAATTACTTATTTAGAAATTAAAGAGTCTCATCGCTATAATCCAGGATTGACTTGAGTACTCTGGACAGCAATGAAGGACATAAAACAACTTATATTAACATTGCAGTAAGATGGATAGCAGTTTATCAGCTGCCATTATAAATTATCTGTTTTCATAAAGATTCTCAAGTGACATAACACTTACAAGACACTGATCAATGGATATAAACACAGATGCTAAAGTTTGCTTTACTCTGCCAGTCACTATATTTGCTGAGTGAGGGAAAAGTGCAATCGCATTTATCAGTGAAATGTTGGAGTCAATAAAACAGATTCAGTGATGCAGAAGAGTTTCCAGCACCTGCTGTGTTTCCTGCAATCATCTTTGGAAGATCATTTTTCAAAAGTCTTGCCTCCTGGTTACAATGCCTAATCACAATACATACCCTGTCACTGCTGGCATCATTACTTTCATCCATCTAAAGAATGAAAGGTCCTGATCTGGCCTGGTTTACACCCTGGAGCTGTGTAATGTGCTGATGGAGCTTTAATGATGCATGTAAACTGGTGTCCTTTCAGGGGAATTTTTTTAAACAATAACTGACCTGTAAACACGAGCTTGATCACCACTGTGCCACAGTCAGGGCAGTACGTAGGAGCCCTGCCACGCTGCCAGAATGGCAAACATTAAATACAGGAACCTGATGCTGTCCACAAACCATGTTACGGTGAGGATCTGATTCTCTATTGTCTTGTCCATATTGGTGGGTGTTTGTAGCTGTGTCAAGCAATTTTAATACTTTTCTATTCCCACCTAATAATGCTGCACAACCACTGCATGCTCAGTACATGTCTGTGCAACATGGAAAGCAAAGACACAAGGACAATAATATAAAAAACAAAGAACATCCTTAAGAATTCGGTTCCCCTGTGCTGTTAAATTTATTCCCTGCACTGTGGAAGTGGAAATGGTAGCTCTCTGCTCTCCAGATCCTTGGGTGAGTATGGGGACAATGAAATACAGCTCTAGAGTTCAGTAGAATCAGAGCCATTGCATTGGCCCAACACCATGTGGACAGCAGTATCCAATATCCACTTTGTCTTCTGCCATTCCAGTTTGCTTTTCCTGGCATGATGTTTTCAAAAAAGCATGTGCTGGGTAATCTTCACACAGTTCTCCCCCATTTTCACATTTTCTCTGCTCAGGGTGACATTTCTGTTCCTATTTGTGTCTTTAAAATCACTGGTATTTGGCTATGGATCTGGACTCGGTGTCCTGGCTCTTTGGTCACCTGATTTTGTTCTCCTGGAGCAGCTCCACTTTCACAATGGAACATGTTCTTCAGAATTAAAATGTAAGATGCAATTTAATCTTGATGTAGTACATTAACTATTATTCATGCCATTGATTCCAGAATTACCTGTCATTCACAGTGATCATGAAATTATTTTACTTGATCTTCTATTACTAGATGGATTTCAGAGCCTTCTGAACAAAAGCTGAGAATATTTATCTCACAAGAATATTTAACTCACAAGAATATTTAGCTCACTAGGTCCTTTGGTGAATTGTAGTCCTCTGAACTTTGATGGAACTTAGAGCTAAAACAATTTGCTTCAAGTACTAATTTAATTCAGCAGGAGCATTAATACAAAGTTATGCTGTTCAACTGCTTATTTGTAGAAATATACTTTCAATGACTCCTTTGTTCATGTCCCAATTCCCAGTAAACAGAAATTAATAATATTTCAGATATACATCAAACCAACAGTTGAGTAAAACTATCTTCATTCTTATGGTGCGATTCCAGTTTTATGTCACTGTAACATTATTCCAAGTCCAGCTTCCCATAATATATAATTTTTGCCACATAATTTTTATGGATCTTTGCTATTGATAATTAAGAGCATTTGCAAATTTGAATTATAGATATGGACACTCTGTTTTGAATTCAAACAGCTAAGAGCTTAACACCTCTGTGGCCTCCCAGTCCTAGACTGGTCTAGGAACTGAGAAGAACCAATGGAGTCCCTGTTATGGTACCATTCCATCCCAGACACGGATGCTGTGGCTAAAACATTGGCTCTATTGTTTGCTATGGCCCTGGAAATATTGCTTGATATGCCTATGTTGATAAAGCCTTTCCCCCTTTCGACTTGGAAAATAATGTCTTTGAAAAGTAATTTTACAGTTCATTTCTGTATCATCTATGGCAGAGAAACTTTTCACATGACTGCATTTGAGCATTTATTCCATTTCCTGCCTGTTCCTTATCTTCAAAATGACTCATTAAGACTATCACTCTGCCTAAATATCTTCCTGTGATCTTAGTATCTCAGTAAGTTCTAAATCCAAGAACATAAAGAAAGAACACTTACAAAATTTAAATTAAAAAATAAAGGTTTTTTAGTCTTATCGTTACCATTAGTGCTACTGTTAATATTGTAATCAGAGAGTGCAGTTACAAGGGCAAAGGTGGGCTCCCTGTAGAAAGGTGAATTTCCTGCAGGAACTGCAGCTCTCCCTCTTCAAAAAAGCAGTGGCTACTCATGCTTCAGATTCCCTAGATGTGATGCAAGCAAATATATGTAGTGTAATAGCAAATCTAATACAGAACCCTAATGAAGATTTTTCTAGACTAAATAGGTTGTCATATGGAGAGAGAAGAGATTTATTGAACTCCTGTTGCAGCATAGAGGTAACAGCACTGAGACAAAGAATCTTAAACATATATATATGTTAAAATGCCTTTATGTGAGTTTAATGACTATTAAACCAATCAGAGTTTAGAGATATATAAGAAAGACCTCCACATAATATATCACAATAAAAAAATACCAGCTTTACCATCCAAAAAAAATCTAGCACCAATAACCTGTGCTGAAGTTTTACCTTTCCTAGAGCCTCCCTTCCAACCTCAACTATTCTGTGAAACTATGAACAATAGCTCTGGCTTGAATAAAAATAACAAGAAAAATAATTTTCATTCAAAAATGGAAATAAAATTAGTATTTTGGAGGTGAAATGCTTTGTGGAAGCAAAACACAATTCTGTATCCAGGAGATCTGATTCTGAACACTTGCACATCACTTAGGCATAGCTCTACTGCTCATAGCATTACCCATAACTTATAAAAATCTGAGAATATTTTACTCAGTGTTTACTTCCCAAATATTTTCCATGTCAGCCAAAAGACTATGCAATGAAAGAGAAAAGGGTGTGAAAAAGATGTCTCATAGAGAACCTAAGTTGCTCTTCCTTCCTTCCTGCCTGCCTGCTTGCCTGCCTGCCTTCCTGTTTTCCCTGCCTCCCTGCCTCTGTCCCTCCCTCCTCCTTTTGTAGGCTTTCCCATTCTAAATGTCTCTCTATTAAATAGTCATCCAGAAATTTGGACTTGTAAAGAATGTTTCAGCTGGCTTATAATAACAAAAGATTGAAGATAAAAACTGCATTTAGACATTTTTCAAAGCATGGCACTGAATGGGAAAAGCATGCACATCTAAAACTAGACTTTCAGAACACAAAAGGAACCTCTTTCAGTGAAGATTTTTATCTGAAATGGAAGGTGACTTGGGGTAAAGGCACTGTGCCATAATTTAGTCATTCTAAATTCAATTTCTTGTCTCCGACATTCTTAGCATACATGACCCTGGCCAAGTTGTTTATGGCTTATGGCTCCAGAGCCCAAGATCTCTGAGGTGAAGAAAATGCCTCTTCTCTCTGTTCCTTTATAAAGTCTTTTTGAATCTTGATTTTGTAGTACTGTCAACAATTGTAGCAAACTGCAGGTATAATCTTAGGCTGCAGGAGGCAGCTTTTCTTCTTTAAACAGAGTACTGAACTTGGCTGGAATTTGAACATGCTCCCGTGATACAAGTGTTTACAATAATTTTCCATAAATTTACTTCTTACTTTTCACATTATCCAAATGCATTGGTGTTGTATGAAGTCATTACATAAGTGTCAAAATATTTTGAAAATGGAGAACGCAATGTGGCAACATAATTTATGGATAAAAATATATACATGCATAAATACTAGATCTAGTAACACTTAAAAAAAAAGATGAAAAATATTTTACTATTTGTTACAAACCAAATATTTCTTCACAGTGTTTTGTAACCCTGTTCTCATGAATACCAAGATACCCATCATGTTGCTTTATTTGTTATGACATTCCGTTTCAATAAATAAATATAAATATAAATATAAATATAAATATAAATATAAATATAAATATAAATATAAATATAAATATAAATATAAATATAAATATAAATATAAATATAAATGTAATAAAGTTCTTTGATCATTAATGATTGCTGGCGATTTTTGCCCAGACTTTGCTTGAACCTCAAAAGCACTGTATCACTTGTGCTATCATGCAGCCCAAAGCAGAAGTCTCCTTAGGAGTCCTTTTATAAGAAAAATAAATAAATCTCTTACATGGAAGATCTAAAGTTTTTGAAAGGGAACATCACAGTATTGCTTACTATCATGGCTACTGGATCAGGCATTTTGTGTTGGGACAGAGTTCAGGCTAAACTAAAGAATAGGAACTATGGTCTGTATTTGGTCTAAATAAGAAACTCTTTACAAGCTGTGAAGAGTTTGGGCTGCTTGACACCAGAGGTGTATTTCACTTTGATCTACAAAATCTTCCATCTTCTACAAGAGGGAAGAACTGTACTCTGACACTCCACTTCACACTTTACACTCCACTCCAGTTTGGGAAAAGTTAGTCTCTGTGCACAGCAATCTTGAGTCTCAAATGGAGAGGAAGGGCACAAACGGACCAAAATATACTTGTATTGATCAACCAAGATGTCAAATATACATTTAAAAGGCAGTCATGGAGGAAAAACATGCCCGCAGAGAAACTGATGTGAATTGAGATTTAATTTAGGGAAATCACCTAATTTCCCAGGAATTTGTTGCTGCATGACAGCAACAAATGTCTTGACGGAAGACATGTCTTCTTGACGGAAGACATGCCTTTTTGTTCTTGATGGAAATTCTCCCAAGGACAAATATGTCTAAGGAAACATTGATATGAGTCAAGAAATGCCTTGGAACAAAATCAGAGCTAACCCTGGAGATGGAATCACTTGAGCTGTGCAGGTGTACCCAAGCCACAGAAGCCCAGATACCTCTCCAGGTCTGAGGTGGAGGGCTAGGGAGCTGAGAGCAGGAGCTGGCCAGGACAATCTCACAGCCAGCACTAAGATAGGCTCTCTGCCTTGCTCTGGGTTCTCGTCATTTACTGTAGGAGCTTGGCTAGAGTTCCTTCATGTAGATAGCGCTGCACTGCACCTTGTAAACTTAACATATGCCTTAACTAATTACCTTGACTGCAGCTTGACCCTCTAAGTGGGGCTGCTCTGGCTCGGATTCAGCCTCCGTGACAGGCACTATAAGGAAAACTAATCTTAGTCCTCCCTTTTCAGACTACAAATAGGCAGCCTGTAACCAGTATTGCATTTTTCCTGTGTAGTTGTCCCTAACAGACGGAACATCTGGTAAAGTAGGCTCCTGAAAGTGAATCTTTGTGATATCAAATCTGTGCACATGATGGTGGCTCACCTTTTCAGCCATTTTATACTGTTTGCTTAAGAGCACACAGACACAGAGCATTTGGCTTCAACCATCACTGGCTCTGATTTGTGGTACTTAACCAGGTTTGCTGCTGTCTTGTGTTAATAGCCATTTGTTTCTGAATTTGTTTAGAATTCTTTGGGAGCTTGAAGTGCAAATAAATACAGGTTAAAATAGAAAATTTGATGAGGAGGAACCAAATGGAACCCTGTTTCTTGCAATGAAGGCAAAACTGGTACCTGTGTTTATTATGTTGTCTCAGCGTAAGTGAACAACGTACATGTTATCATATACGCATGTCAGTATTTGTCAGCAATCCAGGCTACTATTGTTTTTCTCTAGAAACTTCCTCTTCTATTTTTTCAGTGACAGGCAAATAATGGAGTATAATATACATGTAGCTAATCTCCCCCCACATCCTCTCTTCTTCCTCCTTCCTTTCTTCTCAATCCCTCCCCCAAAAAAGCACCCCAAACAAGCACACCAGGAAGTATAAAAAAAACCTAAAAAGAATACCAGCTAATGACAGATTCAAATTTAATTTTTCTGGGAATTTTAATGAAAGCCAGCAAAGGGTTAGCAAAAAATAATCTCAGAGCCTGGTCACTGCTGAGCTTACCTTGTCATTTCTGATTTCATTACCAAGTTTCTAGCAGAACAGTTGAACCTGCAAAATGTTCTTTCTCTCCCATGTGCTGAGCACAGTAAGCCAGCTGCTGTGAGTGCTGAGGCAATGAGGGCTGGGGAATAGGGTGGCAGCAAAGTGGATTACTCCAGCTGCATCTAAAAATGCATGAATTCTGCAGAAAGAAAGCAACAGGTCCTGCTTCAGGAAACGGCTGATAGGCTTTTCTTAAAAAAAAGGTCATGGTGCAGTGAAAGGCTCAAATGCTCATATGAAGGAAAGAAACATCGTTTTCATATGAGTAGCATAAAGACAATTCTGTCCTTAAGTATTTATTGATAAAAGTACACAAATAGCAGGGATTGAAAGCTTATTTTGCAGATTAAACCTGTCCTGCCAGTTTTTTTCTGTTGTCTGTTTGTTTTTCCTGGGTTTGTTGGGGGTTTTTGTGCGCTTGTTTTCCTTTGTGTTAGTGTTGTTTGGTTTGGTTTTTTTTTTGTTTTTTTTTTTTTAATTTGGTTGGGATTTTTTTTATTTGGTTAGGATTTTTTTCCCCGTCTGATGAGTAATTATACAATTGCTTCAATTTCTCTGGCTTATACTTATGATAGTACTGGTTATGCTTTTACTGAGAAAAATAAATCTTATTTTGCAAGTACATATCTGCACTACTCATTTCCTTTGAGAGACACCATGATGCCAAGGGAAATTCTTCATTTTCAAAGGCAGTTGATAACGTTTGCCCCAGCAGAGGACAAAGGAACTTAGAAGCATCATAACCAGGTTTAGCACTATTTACAGTTTCACTGACTCTGCAACAGCATTAGCAGCCTCTCCCTTCAGGGAATAAAAAGCTACAGGTTAGCAAATCAGTACTTTTCTGTTCTATGTTATTCAATTCTATCAATTCTTCAAATAACTGAAAAAGCAAATAACCCCTAAGTCAAAAGATAGGTCTTGGTAAAAGATGATTATTTGCAAAATCATTTGGGTTTTTCCCCTATTAAAAAAACAGTATAGTAATAAAAAATCTAGCCTTCATCTTCATTAACTTCTAGTTTAGCATTTTTCCTCATCTGTTACCACGTTTTTAGACTCAATAAAGAATATCAATGGGAATTTTTTGTTTCTTCATTCACCTACCCCCTTTCTCCCCACCCCCAGCCTCATCCCCACATCTGTTTATTTTGGCTTGAGAAAGAAACTTTAATCAGTTGATTATTTATCTGCACACTACTGCAATTTGATAATCAAACTCATCTTACTCCTGTGCCATCATTTAAATAGAATGCTTTTCAAAAATACAGAATAACAGGAGAATTATGTGCCAGATTTCACTTTTAAGGGAAAATGGATTCCTTCATTACTGAGATGAACCAGTATTTCAGAGTATGAAGAAGATTATTCTTTAAATTGGATAGGACATATTCTGTTAGTAATTACAGATGCAAATCATGAAACAGTATATTGACCTTAATAGCTTTTAGTCCTTCTACAACTTGAGTATGCCAATGCTCTAAAATCTCTTAAGCTTATCCAACTTAATTTTAGAAGAAACTTTATGTAATATTATGACTATTGAAGAGAAAGATGATTTGAATTAAACGCCTGGGGAAAAAAACCTGCACCCACACAAAGATTTTTAAAGCTCTGTACAGATTTTCTTCTTGAGCTTTAAAACAACATGGCAACCATGGCTTTTCCTCCTGGATGTAAAGTTTAATGCCCAGTGTTCTGTATGTCTTAACTCCTGTGAGTATTTCTAGTGAGCAGCTTTAGCAGACCAGCCTCTCAAAGTAAAACATGAAACATTTTCTCCTGTTCCCATGAGTTTTATTCTTGAGGGAAACACAAATTGAAATGACTGAAAAGGAAACATGACGAGTTTTATCTGCTCATGGACGGTAATAACCAAGTATAGAAAACTTAAGATATTGACATGATCTGATGCTCTCTTTGAAGGTGGCTTAATCACAGGTTTCTGCACAAAAAGGCTTCAGACTTCAAGCAATTGTGCTGGGCTTGCTGCCAGCAAGCTTCATGACTGAGTGCTGCTATCAGCCCTTTCAGAAAGGAAAAGCAGAAACAAAAGTGCAAAAAGGAAAAGTTCTTGTCCTTCTAATAAGTTTGGCATGTTAACATGCTTGATAGAGAGGTACATAATCCAAATACTGAATTTTACTTTAATGAACAGAAGGACTCTGGCCTTATTTTCTCACAGGACTTAAACACAGGCCTGTCAGAAAGTAAATACTATAATCAAATATGTCAGCATTTTGATAGGTTGTAACTTCTGCAAAAAGGCTGAGCAAGAGAAACTGGTACCTGCCCTTAAGGCCATTATCCATTTGAGCCTCAAATTTGGCCTGTCAGCTACCGAGGAGAGGGACAGAAAAAGAGAAAAGCTCAGAAACAATTAGTCCAGAGCAATTAAAAAAAAAGGGTCGAACAAAAATCCAAGCAGAAAACCTTAGCTTTTGTGAGGAGAATAATTCACATCAACAAAAACTTGTTCTAAAGTGAAAATGATGGCCCTCAGTCTTGTTATTTTATGTTTCTTCCCTTCTTGTTCTAAAGGAGATCTTCTTATGAATCTTTCTCTTGTCCAAGCTTCTTCTTCACATGCAATAACTCCATGTCTTGCGTGTTCATCTACCATTACATCAGTTCCATCAGCATGGGCATTGCAGGTAATGTGACAACCGGATTTTGATAGAAATATGTATCAGAAATAGTGTTTGTATCAGAAATAGTGTGACCAGATGGACTAAGAAAGTGATCACACCCCTGTGCTTGGCACTGGTGGAGCCACAGCTCGAATCCTATGTTCGGTTTTGGACCCCTCACTACAGAAAAGACATTGAGGCACTGGAATGTGTCCAGAGAAAGGCAACAAGTCTGGTGGAGGGTCTGGAGCACAACTCTGATGAGGAGCAGCTGAGGGAGTCTGCAGAAAATGAGGCTCAGGGGTACATGGTCAATTCTCTTTCTTCAGCCTCAATGATAGTAATTTCCACCCTCAAAAGCTGCTACAGTACAGAAACACTAGAAAGATTTTAGTTTTTCTTGGGGTCTAAAATTTAACGTCCAAAAAAAAAAAAAAGTGCTGCTGTGTGGCTAAGGAGAAGGAAACTTAAGCCTTTACTGGTTACTCTTGACAGGTTCCTGAATGTTAGCTATCTGTTAGCCCTGTCTTCCCAGGAATTTTTGGAGACTGTTGATTTCTCCAACTGGTCAAAGACTACAAAAACAATTCTTAGATACTGAATAGCAAACTGTTGGGAACAAATGCTTTGCAATGGCATTTGAGTGGTATTTGTGCTGTCTACAGTGTTTTATTGTTACAGGCCTGAAATTTTCTGGTTTTGTCTGACCAGCCCAGGCTCCAGACGCAACTTTAGGTAAAAGTGCTTCTCTCTGCATCAGTAAGTGTCATGGCTGTGAGACCTTGAAAGTCTCAGAGATTTCAGGCATATATCCTCATCAAGTCTCATCAAGTCCCTCCTTTCTATGCCATGTCCATTGCAATTTCACACTGGAAGGATAAAGATGCCCAAGTACCACTATAGTTACCAAAGTGATGTGGAAGATAAAATTGAATCTAAATTTGGCTTTTCAAAAGAGTTGAAGAAACACTGCCTGGCACTTCTGAGGCCAAATTTGCTATGTGCAGCCACAGCTCTGTAGTTAGTTCTCTGTAAGTGTTTGCAATAAATAATCCAATTTTAATTAACATGGGATATAATAACTCTTATTAAATCTAAATTGAATGCATGTTAGGGAACTTAAATTTGTAGTATTGCCCAATACAAACCTCCAGAAGTGGCAGCTTCAATCCCATTACTCCAAGTTTTATCACTATGTTAAAAATGACCTGCTAAATTACTCTCCTGGGTAATGTGTAATGCCATTAAAATTAAACACTAATTTATTACTTAAATAAAAGACATCAGAGATTGTCAGGGTGTTAAACATCAGGGCTGGCTTGTTTTGCAAACCATATTTTATGGCAGACCCAGCTGGTACTCCTTAAATGAAGCTCACATAAACAACTTTTTTTCTAAACGAAGGCAGACAAAAGCTAGGAGGGGCTACAGGCTCCGAGTATGGAATTTCAAACTTTTTACCAACATGGATCACATGGTAGTGGAGTGACTATATCCATCACTGCCACTGGTGACT
This sequence comes from Grantiella picta, assembly GCA_013397955.1. Taxonomy (NCBI): domain Eukaryota; kingdom Metazoa; phylum Chordata; class Aves; order Passeriformes; family Meliphagidae; genus Grantiella; species Grantiella picta. The sequence continues at coordinate 527,030 of VZRM01003044.1, read as the reverse complement.
TAAAACATCATATCTTCAGTAAATAAACCCATTATTTATATATATCACCTCCTGGGAGCAGAGGTTTAAGGAAACACCCTGTGTGCAGCATTATTACTTTCAGTTCATGGGCTGCTGTTCTTTATCATTGCTGCTTTGTGCCAGCTTTGCTAGCTAGATATGAGACTGATAATATCCTTTCTAAAGATTCAATTGCAACTTTTCCATTGACATAAAATGAAGCACAAGCAGGAATGACACCACTTTCCCTTTGATGGCTGTTTTATTTCATTTCCTCCTCCTAGATTCTGTGCAGAACCGTGGCAGATCAAGCATCAATCTTCCCTCAACTCTGTGTTTCAGCAGGAAGAATAATGCATACAACACATAATATTGCTGCAAAATATGCATTTTCCCCTAAGTGCTGTTGATAATAAACAATTAGCTCGGTTTTCAAAAGGATTAGAAGGGTGAGTTAGGCGACTTCAGACACGTCTCAGTGCTGAGTTTTCGTTTTCTGGTATGATCACCCAACTTTAGCATCTTGAAGTATCCCAGTTTCTCTCCTCTGGCACACATGTAGGTACCGGAGCAATGCCATCACTTTAAAAAACCCAGTAGATGGCAGCAGGGTACAAGCTTTTGTGAAAAGGAGAAGAACTCAACAGGAGTTTTACCTTTTTATCTAAGGAAGTGTGAGTAAAGAGTTTAGCTTTTTAAGTTTTTTTTTTTTTACACTACCCCCTTCCCTCCCCTGTGTGCAGAGCAGAAGGATGGGTAATTTACTGCCCTCTCTGCGTTTCAAGTATCCAGCATCTCCAGTTACTCAGGGGCTGTATGTGCGCTTCTTGCTTTGCAGTTGCTGTGCTGGTCTTGCATAAGGAGGGCGGCAAAGAAAAGCCGGGTGGCTTCTCAAGGAGACTCAGCCTTCTCTCCCTGCTGCTTTTGGAGCAGCTCTCCCTTTGTGACACTGCCTGCAGTACAGTCTCATGTCCCCCTGCAGCATGTTTTTCACCCTTCCCGAGTCCCTGTGGCCCTCTGGGGAGCTGCTTATCAGTTTGTCTGTGCACTTTAGAAACAAAATCCTGCACTCCTCGGTGCTGGCACTTAGGCAGTAGCCTCCTGCCAGTCTTTTAAAGACAAGAGCTACTCCTAAAAACAAATAGCTGAGGGTTTTGGAGCTGAGGAATGATGAGCTCGGTGAGCTCAAAGCCTGCTGAGATGTGTGTTGTGACTGCCAAGACACTAATCACCAGAAAGCTTCACTCCTCACCCATTACATCAGTGGGTAATCGTGTGGCAATATAATCGACAGGTTGCAGCAAAAAAATAAAGGCAGAGGGTCTGAGCTACAGCACAGGGTGAGAGCTGCTCTGCCATCATCTCCCAAGACTTCTTGCACTGACAGTAATATATCCTGACTGTCCACATCCCAGCCTCTGACACAGTGCCCCATGTCAATGCTGGGACCCAGCACTCATTCTCCAGTCTTCCTTCAATATTTGCTTTCACTCTGCCTTCCTGGTGGCTTTCAACTGCTGTCTCAAACCACACTGTAACTTCTCTGCAATACAGACTGACTGCAACCTCTGAAAAGCACTCGTGCTTGCTGCCCCACAAGAAACACAAACCCCAGTAAAACAAGAGAGTTTCTGCTTCTTTTGTAAAATGCACAGATTTGTTTCATATGCAAGGACAAAACGATCAGCTGACACTGTGCAAAAGAAGAATAGGGTCTGTGGCAGGTGAATAGGAGACAGCTGGAGGGGAAAGAGGCTGGCTGGAGCAGCAGGTGGTATTCTTCAACAGCCTGCTCTCTTCCAGGAGCAGAAGGAAGAGCTCCAGGCAGAGTTCGACTCTCAGATTCATATTCTGCTTTCTGGGCTTTTTCTCTGCTAGGACAGAAATATCCTGTCTGGAGGATCTCTCTGCATGAGACAGCATGAATGGCAGGGATTTCTGTCCCCGGGTGCATGGTGTGCCAGTCGGGTTCTGTGCGCCAGTCTGATGTGGGAGCAAGAGACACTCTGATAAATTGTATCTGACATAGCATTTCCTCAGATAATATGAACTGGAAGACTGAAGCTCAAGATGTCTGTATGGACCACTAGAAACATTCAAAGATAAAATACAGCCTTCAGGTTCGATGGAAGTAGCATTTTTTCTGTAAGCTTTGTTTCTTAACGCCAGCCAAAAATGGAATAGAAATCAGCCCTTACATTTTTTATCACAACAATATTCTGAATGACCTTTCTGCACTGCATTCATTAATTTCCACATTTCTTTAGTAGCTTCCATGCTTTATGCAATTCTTTTTCAGTACTTCCCTAGGGGCAAAAATACAGTATATCAACCACTGCCAGGAGAAAAGCTCCAGTCTTTGGAAGGCATTCAGCTGCACACCTTCTTAGTTGTGCTGGACACAGGACACACCTCAGAGAAAAGGAAGGACATGAAAAAGAACAGTTCATCCCATTTTTGAGGATACTCTTGAATATCCTAGGTACCTTTCTTACCTATCTCTGGAGATATATACATATGCAACAAACACCAAAAGCAGGAGCAAGAAAAGTACAAATCAAACATCTGATGTTTTAATCATTATCCACTGATGACTTCAAACTGAGAGTGCCTGCTTAAAAGTTTTCTATAAGTAGAAAAGAAGCTTGCAACAAGCAAGAAAAATAGACTCTCAGACATGCTACTTTGAAATTTTTCATACACATCTGTCATATTCATCACCTTCAAAGATGTGTACTATACACTACTTCTCCATGAATAGGGAGACCAAGAACAAAACCATGAAACCCATAAGCCTGAATATGTTTCCCTAATTCCTATTCTTGGACATTTAAGGAAGTAGCCAATTTGATAAAAATCAATTAAGTAGTTGAAAATACTCCTGAAGGACAGGTTTAGTAGTCTGGTTTTCCTGGATTCAATTCCAGTAAACTTGATGGGTTTCTGTTATGTTTTGTTTTGTTGTAACATGCTGAATTCAGATGAGAATTATATTGACAAATACTAAGAAGCAAAACATTTGCACCTCAGAGAGAGCGACATGGAGACATCTTAACGATCCACAGATCCGCAAAACTTCTGGAAAACTTCTGTGCCTTCTCAAATGTGCAGAGTGGTTTGCAATGGCAGGAGGAGTTGGTTTTTATTACTACCTTTGCTCACACACAGTGGCTTCAGAGTATGAAAAGATATTTCTTTTCTTCTGCAGAAAGCTTTCTGAATTTCAACAGCACTGAGACAAGGGTTAGCAGCTTCCCAATAGAAAAACAGTTCTGCTTATTCTAACCAAATATCCATAATGATCAAAATTGGGAAAGACAGCACTTTGGATTAGTGAATGAAAGGCATCATTAATACCTACAACCTTGTAGTCTGCATTTCCTGACCATCCCTAATGTGAGAGGAGCAGCCCTACTCTGTGTCTGTTATTATGAGCAAAATCAGCACACATTTACAGTCTTACAAATACCACAGAAAGCATCTGCACCATTCAAATAATGCTTAAATTAGGCAATAAGCAAGACAACTCATTTTATTGTAATGAAAGGGCAGAAGAAAAAATCTGGATAGACCTTTAGAGAGCTTTTAGGGTGAAAGAAAGCCACAGTCTACGGAAATAAATATTCATGTGAATTTACAAGCACAAGATAAAAATATCCCTCTACATTGTAAATTGGACAAGAAAGTCTATGCTATCTGTATTTTCCTGATAGGGTTATAGTAAATGTTTCACATTCATATTTTATTCTTTATCTGCAACAAAGCTTTGTGATGTTGTCCACTGGTAGCTGATGGTATTTGAATATGTGGAAACCAAACTGGTGCAAAAAAAAGAGCATGTGGAGAAAAATACTGCAAAGTAGTATGCATATCACAGTGGTGGAAAATATGGACCTGAATCAAAACTGTCTCAGTAAAGTAAGCGTTTTCCTCAATGGCTGTCCTATTTTTGCTATTATTTTTTGATTCAGGACTGTCAGAGGGAAGCGTTAGTTACAGAAAATCCTACACCTGTTTTGAGAATACCTGTTACATGTCCAATCTCTGATTTTTAATGAAAGAAATCCCCCCTGCAATTATTCTGCCTCTTATTCAAATATCTTCAGTCTTAGGATTAAACCAGCATCAGGTGGCACAGAAAGCAGAATTCTGTCTCAGACCAGAAAAGTACTTAGAGAGAATGAGGCACAAAATTCCTATGTAAGCACTTCAGACCTTTTTCATTTCAGTGAAATACTCTAAATCAGAGCTCTGCCCACTGCTCCTGCTAGATAAGAGCCCATGATTTGCTACTAATTTGGATGGATAAGCTCTTAAACAGGAATAAATCACTCAAACACCTCCGTGGATGTGAGCCGTGGAGCAGGACTCGGGGTTCTTAGGAATTTGGTGCATTGACAAGGAAAGCGTGCAGATCCTGTTGAATGCAGGGTACCAATATGGGGAGATGTGTGGCTCTTTATCTGCTCTCCTGTTGCATTCTTCCCCTACCAGCAGCAAGCCTCCAGCTGCAGGCAGTATTATCTGTTCCTCAAAATCTCTCCTGGTGTGTTTGTTTCACCAGCTTCATGTCATGTCCTCCCTGGATTGATTTCCTATCATTTACACATTGCTTTCAAGCTCTCTTTTGCAGCACCTGATTTTTGTTTTTAAAAACAAGAAACCTCTTGTTCACAGACCATATGTTGTCTGTGATCATTAGCCAGTTCTGGGAGCCCAGCCAGGAAGGCAGTAGTGGGACAAGGAGTGATGGACTCACAGGAAATGTCCCTTCCTCCCATCCCTGTACATACCCAGCAAAAGGGGAGCATCAACATCTGAGCTGGAGGAAGAAAGCAAGGAAAGAGGGAGGGAGAATGAACAGTTTACACAAACTTTGAAGCTGGTAGGAGAGGGATGTGTTTCATATCAGCCTTTTCAGGAACTGACCATCATCTTAATGGTGGGTTTTATCACACTGGACCGAGTAATTTCCAGCTCAGATTGTTGATTTTTCCCTGACCACCTATTTTCCTGATGTTATTTTCCAGACTATATTGAATTCTAAGCCTATTTTCATTTCTTCATTTCCTTTTACTTTCAACATTATGATCCTTACAAGCTCTCTGGCTGACCTCTTCACAAAGTCCGGGAGCACAGCATCTCTCATTTTTCCTAGGACTGTCCTAGCCAGTCAGTTATCAAAAGCAAGCTCACCAAACATGAACATCTACAAGATTGATACATTTACAATAAGGGTAAAAATGAATAATAGGGGGAATGTAATTTGAGTTAGAGACATTTAAAAGGAAGGCAGTTAAAGACATTTAATTACTTTATTGTCTATATTAACATGGTGGCAATGGTTTTTTTCTTCAAAGCCTATTTTTCTTGAGCTGAGAGACAGTTTGTTATATGCTGTCTCCATGAATATATCCAGCATGCAAATAGAATGCCTCATAACCGCAAAAGGCAATTACTCTTATAACATACGCATAATGAAATCTGTCTCTATTATCTTTTTGTCCTTAATAAGAACAGTTTACATTTTTGCAATTTGATGCATTTTTTTCCTTTCTATGTATTTGCATGGTGCTATTTTTTAAAAGAGGGAGGAAAAGAAGAGAAGCAATACAGGTCAAGTAGCCCCCCAAAAATATATATACATTCTGTAATGATGGCATTTTTAATTAAGCTGGAGACAAAAAGGAAGGAAGCTTTTCTATGAGGACAGATCTTCCTCCAAATCAAAGAGGAGACAACTGAAGAAGCAGGCAGCTTCTGACATTTCAGGCTAGGGACAGCTGTCCCCAGAGAACAGAGATGGACAGGCTAAAGCGACACCCAACATTTGTGCCTTTGTTTAACTGATGGGACTGCCCACCAGAAATGTGGTCTAAGCCTGAGAGCTTCACTGTCCTGTGCTGGTGTCCTGGGAGATTTCAGAGGATCAGTGCAGCTCCCAGTACAGTCAATAGCTCATAGAAATAATAAAATTTGTAAGTGCACAGGGATATCTATCTACCTGAGCTTTCAATGACGCCCCTTTTTCATAGAACCAAAGAAAAGACTTCCAAGGTCATCAACTCCAATCTTTGACCTACTATTACCGCACCCACTAAACTGTATCACAAAGTGCCACATCCACTCAGTTTTCAAACGTTTCCAGGGATGGTAACTCCACCACTTCCCTTTCATCATGACATACTCTAATGTTACTGAGATTCTTTTACTGAGTATTCTAAATATGTAAGATTGTGACATTGAACCTGGTTCAGCAACTCTTGTGGACTTCAGCCCAAAAGTGTGGACTTTAGAGAATTCTAGAATGATTTGGACTGGAAGAAATCTTAAAGATCATCTAGTTCCAAACCCCCACCATGGGCAGGGACACCTTCCACATGACCAGGTTGCTCAGAAGAACCTGGCCTTGAACACTTCCAGGGATGGGGCATCCACAGCTTCTCTGGACAACTAGTTCCAGTGTCTCACTACCCTCACAGAATAGAAATTCTTCCTTATGTCACATCTAAACCTACCCTCTTTCAGTTTAAAACTGCCCCTTGTCCTATCACTACATGCCTTGGTAAAAATTTTCTCTCCTGCTTTCTTATAAGGTCCCTTCATATATCTAAGGGTTGCAATCAGGTCTCCCTAAAGCCTTCTTGGGCAGAATTGCCTTATCGACCTGCTGACCATGCTGCTTTTTATGCAGGCTGAGATCTGATTGGCTTTCTGGGCTGCAAGCATACTTACAGAACAAGTTTTTAGGGAGTTTAATGGGAGTGCTGAACATTCAGACAGGGTAGTTGATTCAGCCCAACATGAATAATACCTTGGCATCTCTGAACAGACATGAACATATTAGTTGAAATAACACATTTTTGTTTGGTCATAAAGAATTACAAGTATTCAGATAACCCATTTAATTTAGGTAATTAGCAAACTGTCTTTACATGCTTTAAATAGATGGATAGATGATGGTTTAGCAAAAAACTTTAATCCCAGCAGCTAATGTTCATTGTTCTACTGAGTCACATTGAGCTCTGTTTCAGTATGTCAGAATGATGGAACATGCAGACCGTCAAGCTGCCAAAAACATGAAGTGTGGAATATAAATAGATGTTTTTAGTGTCACAGGTGCTGCTGAATTGTCTGGAGACATATTATTCAAATTTGCAGGTAATACTCCATCCATAGAACACAGTGATCATGTTCTCTGTTGTTTCTTGAAAGCACTGTCCTGGAAATCATTAACAAAACTAGTTTCTCATGGGGAAAGTCAAGGTTGTGCAATCTTTGGTCTCTTTCAAGCCTGCCTATAAAACCCACCTGTAACCCAAAAGAAGCGTTTCATGCTATTAGATTACGTTTGGTACATTGCATGCTTTTACTTTTTTTAATGTTGAACCCTCTCAAGCAGAAGAGGTTATTTATTCTGGGTCATAGTTATATATTTACACAATCATGGTGCCTGATTTCTTTGTTCAAGTGTGATACAAGTGCGTGGGTTGGGATACTGCAATCCAAAGAATAAATTGCGAATGCAGCAAAAAAAAAATTGCTACTAAGAAATTATTGAACTCTGTGTTTCTTCAGTTTCCAGGTCCTGAAATGTCTCCTTTAAAACACACTGGCCACATGGAAAGGTCTAATGCAGCCCTGGTCATTCCTGGAAGAGTTCTCTTCAGGCTGAAGCGGATTCTGGTCATTGCAAACACATCTGCACCTCGATGAAGTGCTAGGATTGCTGGGCTTTTTTCCTTTTCCTGGTGCTTCTCCACTCTAGAAACTGGGCAATATACAGTTCCGTTACCCCTGGCTCAGGTTTAAGTCTTCAGTGCACTTCCTAAGAAACACCACACAGAGTTTTAATAGAGATCTTAACTCTAATGACTCTCATTTAAGTTGATTAAATATTGTCATCCTAATTCCAATTGCATGTAGGAGGTAAGTGATGCAGAAAATCAGAACTATTTACTTTGGCATCTAAGTCTGTGACAAATCTGGGACCAGGGTCTCTCAGGACCTTACAGTCAATCTTCCTGGCAATACTTCCTTTCCATCAGGCATAGTAAATAAACACTAGCCAGTAAAAAGGAATCTTATTTTACCAGACAAAAGAAACGTTGCCCCAGCCTCCGTTTGCTGTCATATTGGTCCTAAGTTTTGAAATTTCGGTTTTCATCCTAGCAAAATTTTAATGCAGTTTTTAGAAAAATAACAGAAAGCAACTGAAATCTTTAACAGCCTTATCAACAGATCAGTGCAAGAAGTAGAGGGATGAGACATGAACGAAATAAAAAAAGAACCTCATTATTATTTTTGTTTTGAAACTGCATAAGAACACAGTTGTTTTCATTGCATTGTAATTATTGTAATTATAGAATTTTTTAAAAAGTTCTGTAGTAGCATCTGAAATCTGAAAGTAGAACCGCCAGCAAAGAGAGACCATGTATATAATTCATAGAGAATGAAATCAGAGTAATTAAATGATGGATGGTGGATAATGGAATGCATTTTTAAAGCTGATGTTGTAGCATTAGGTGTTGTTAGTAACAGAGAAAAGCATCTTCTAAACAATGCCCTTAGCTACAACTCACACAAGCAGATGATTACACCCACTCTGATTGTGTTGCGAATGCAGCTTTTCCAGGGTAAATCTGACTGCAGGACTGGGAGATAGTTATCAGAGGATACAATTCAAGCTGTGACAATTTACCATATTTACATATTTCATCCGCAATTCGCTTGTGCCTTTGGCTCCTAAAACTTTTGTATCATTTGCTTTCAGTGTGTTTTGTGGCAATTCTTGAAATCTGTGAATGCTACTGGAATCCCATCAACTGTTCTTACTAAATAATTTTGAATCTTGCATCCCTGACATGTGGCTGTTGGTGTTAGTAACCTTACCCCAGTAGTTGTCAGTCTAATATTGCAAAAACTTCTTTTGAAAAAACACTGGCTTGTTGCTACACAACCCAAAGACTCCCAAATACTATGTTAATTAATATCGCCTTTTATGACATTCATTTTATAGATAATTTCAAATGAAATGTTGAATGCTTTAATGGTTCAAATGAAATGGTTCAATGCTTTAGCTCTTCAAAGCCTTTATTTCTGACCGTCTGACTTTAACCTTCCTCTCAGAAATTATAGAGGTAACTTGAGTGATATTGTTGAAATACATGGCTTGTCTGTGATTCCTACAGATTAGGTATGACTTAGGTAGCTGCAGTTTGGCCTTTAGTAACCTAGAACCACAGAATCATAGAATATTCTGGGTTGGAAGGGAGCCATCAGGCCCCACACAGGACACCCCAAGAATCACACCATGTGGCTGAGAGCATTATCCAAACACTTCTTGAACTCTGTCAGGTTTGGTGCTGTGACCACTTCCCTGGGGATCCTGTTCCAGTGCCCAACCAGCCACTGAGAGAAAAACCTTCTACTAATATCCAATCTAAACTTCCCCTGATTCAGCTTCATGCCATTAACCTACAACAATGTTTCACAATTCCTCTGAGAGGGTGAACACTATGTATGCTGCACACGTTCGTTCTTAAATGGCAATAAAGGCTCTAGATTACATGATTGCACAAGGGTTCAAGACCTTCAGCTCCCCAGGATATTTAGATAAAAGGAAAAAAGGAGAGAAAATAGTGTGGAAAACCTAGATGTTTTTCTGGGATCTGTATGCCATCAGTCTTTCAATTTCACAAAATCATTTCGTACGCTGTTTCCATAGGATTCTTCAGGGATTTAATTTACCCTATGCCTATATATACCCATTCATTTATTTTTCCACAGTTTTCTTTGCACTGTACTTCCAAACGTAACACTGAGTTTCAAAATTAGGCATTTCGTCCTGTTAAGAGAAGACAAAACCCTTTCCTTTCTTTCCTTACTGGTCCTATACTGTGACCCAGGGAAACATAGGTAACTTCTCCTGGCACAAACGCCATAACCAGCTGTGAAGCCGGTAGATGGCTAAATACTTATCAAAGTTTGATCCGTGTGTCCTTATTTCTATTCATGAAGTTGCTCAGGTATAATTAGAGGCCTATCCATAATTACAGAGTGGCTTTTTGTCCCCACAGAATGGGGCACACAGATGGACACTATAATGGAAATTAGTCAGCAGCCTGTCCATGATTGATGAGTGGGTAAAGTGCCCAGCTCCTACCCTCGCTGGAGTATAGGTGCTCTTGGACCCAGCCAGCAGGAAAGACAGCAGACGGCACTCCAGCATTCACACTAGCAGGTGGTCCTGAGCAAGCAAATCTCCTGAGTGAAAGATGACATCCTTATATAATCAGTTTTCAGACTGGAATTGTTTTTAGCTAGAAAATATCTCTCTCACAGAGAAAAAAGCACCACTGAAGTGCTTCTTTCAGCTCTTCTTTTTGCCTTAGTAGCATAGAAAAACTCCAGACAAATGAGCCAGGGACAAATGCCGAGAGAGCTCTCCTGAATTTACTTGACTCACATTACTAAACATAATTGGAACATGGGATCTGGCCACATTCATGGTTCATGACCAGACTCAGCACACAATGCTGAAACTCCTATTAAATCCCTGAAAAAGCTGTCAGGCTCCATTTTGATCTCATGCCTAATGAGAAAGGTTTGTCGTGCCCTCTGAAAAATACTGGGCAAGCCTTACAGGTTTCTAAAATCTCATTTTCATTCCCTTCCTTTTTGACTCTCTGCTGCGAGGAGCTCAGTGCCACTGTTCAGAAATGGATGAAAGGGAGACAAAGTGATGCAAGTGTGAGCTGGCTTGAATCAATGCCTGCCTCACTGCAGCCAGGAGATCAGCATGCAGGAAACACGCTAACACCTGGGAAGTGTAGACTAAGGCACAGCACCAAGGGACACCAGGACAGCTGGATTAATGAACCTGTACTGGAAACTTCAAGTGGGGATCCTTTTTTTTCAAACAGGGAAAGAAACAGAATGGATGCAAATGAGTGGTAAAAAGATGAGGAGAGTAGAAAAATAACTTCTATCAGTCTCTTGAGATAAAGTATGAAGGAATGAATGAACGTTCTTCACATATAAGTGTATTTAAAGACATATTTTTTGCTGTCAATCTCTTGCCCTCTGATCAGTATAAAATAGAACTATTGAGTCTCATCAGTGCAGGCTGGAACTCTTTATTGTCTGAAGTGATGTGCATGTAGTCCTGCTGCACAGTAACTAGGGCAGAGAGTTTCTGATGAATGTGTGATCATTTCTGCCTTGCTGGAATGAGTCTATCCATTTTAGTTTCCACGTGCAGAAAGGCTAAACTTATTCTGTTTCCAGCTCTTGGGATCTGATCATTAGTCTTTTGACTGTGTAAAAGGTTCAGCTTCTGAAGGTACAGAAATATGTAGAACTTTTAGCTTCCCTCAACTGCCCCTTCCCTCCCAAAAAGCCAAACTCCAAATTGAAAAAAGGAAAAAAAAAATGGTTCTAGCCTTAATGATAGCATTGATTTTTTTTTTAAAACCATGATAATCATACTCAGAAACTAGAAATCAGTGAACCTGAAAAAACCCCACATCCCAACGTGGGTGTCTTATAAATACCTGTAATTGCAAAACAACAATGTACTAAACTGAATGCCAGATTAAAAGTGTTCATACGACGTGTATGTGGAAACAAATGTAGATAGAATAGCTTCATTTAGCAGCTATAGGTACTGCATTGTTACATAACATCAGATCTTTGCCTTCTGGGAACTTTTAGAAGCTTTTCCTAAAGCTGCTGGCTATCCTAAATGGAATTTAATGCTTCCTATACACTGAAACTGTAATAAGGTACATCTGTACATGCTGTTGTCACCAGCAAATACTGCACACAAAAAAACCTGTAAACCTCTAGCTAATATGCTGCTTAATGCCATGAAAATGAATTAGAATGTCATTATTAGAGCTGCTGCTTCATCTGTGTGGGATAAATGAATAACTGGCATTAAATATGCACATTCACAAATTTGGAAATAGCCCCACATGATTGCTTAGCTCAGAGTTCACCATTACCTGCAAAAAACAATTGAAAAAGAAAACTCACAAAGGCTGCATAAATCATTAAATTAACTTTTTCTATCTACTACCCAAAAGACTGTAAAAATCCCCTTGTGTTGCGCAAATCCCTTCAAAAGAATATATGATAAAATTACAAAAATGTCAAATTAACTGCAATTCATGAAGTGATGAACTATGACTAGCCATTGCTTTAGTAGACTAATCCTATGAAACACGCTTCCTAGAGTCCTTGGTTATTATTTACTTACTCTTAAAATAATATAGCAAAAATAGAAGCAGAAATAGTTTTTGCAGTATTTCAGTAAACAACAAGTAAACTTGTTCAGATTCTGAGATGTGCCCTGTGGTGAGCAGGACAGGTATGGCAAGCAGGGCTGAATATCCTCTCGTGTGTCTTGAACACTGGACTGATAGATGGGTTTGTCCATGCAGTATAATAAATTAAAGCAGCTCCAGCGACTGCTGCTCACATCTCCCTGTGAAGCTCTTCCAAAGCTCCAGCTAAGTCTCCTTCAATTCTGCTGCTGCCAGGCTCGTTTGCCAGCTTGAGAGGGAGGAGTGAGGAAACAATGCAAACTCCTAAGATCTTCCTTCTAGTACTTCTGTCCTATCCCTGTCCCTCCAATCATAGCCCAAAACTAAGACCCTATTATGACAAGAAAAAATAAGTTTCCTATATCAAGAAAAGTTTAAAAGACCATAGTTCTGAATGGAAGCTTAGTATTTACCCGAGCTAGTCCTGAAATGCAGATTTTGCCTAGTTTTATATTGCCCAAATACTTAACATTTTAAAATAGTACTTACGAAAACTCCCTTGCATTCGACCTTACATGAATACTATGAAATGTAGAATGTTTTGGGATTACATACATAATTTTGTTATTTTCACTCTTGCTCTGCTTCAGCTGCATAATGTTCACAGGCGTTTACTCCTTGTAAGCGTTGCAGGTTTTTTGACTTACAAGTTGCATTAGAATATGATTTGGACTTGCCCCATTTGAATAATGTCCGAGAAAAAATTCAAAGTGCTTCCCCATCTGCTCCCTTGAAATATGACTTTATAAAATACCAGTATGGGGTATATTTTCTTGAGAATTTCAATATCAAATGTATTCAGCTGAAGTGCATGAGTGAAAAAAAAAGCATGTGGGTTTCTTTCCCAACAGTCAGCTCAAATCCAAACTTCAGAAATAAAGGTATCTTTACTATCTGCATTAAGAGAGTAAGGAAGAACATAGAAATTCAGCTTATAGCTAATTGGTACATTTCCACTGTTTTCCAATCATACTTTCACTGTCACTGTAATAAAAAATTCAACAAGATTTTAATTGATTTAGTTGACATTTTAATTTGCTTGCTTGCAATTGTCTCCATTCTTAGTCCTTTGCCAGGACACAAATGCTTTGGTTCCTATGCAGCAAGCATCACACGTTAGTGTAATTTGGAAATGAAAACTGCTACTGTTAGCAGTGGAAAGAAAAGAAAGAAGATGGGGCATCCCTGAAGTGCAGAAGACCTGCAATTAATGTGATGCAAAAAGGAAAATGTAGGAGATATACATGTATAATTCTAGAAAGCTACTTGTGTTCACAAGCAAAGAAAGCTGAAATCTAGGGCAAACATTTCAAACTGTTGTCCTGGAAGGATAACCTGAAAATGCTCTGAAAATGATAAAATTTCATGACAATGAGAAGTGGAAGGCATGTCAGTAGTGCAGCTTTAGCCTGAAACACATCCATATTTTTATCCAAGAGTATTTTAGAGAGAGAGTCGATAAGGGCAGATCTGATTATACAATGTATGGATCGATCAGTAGATCACAACTCTGCACTATTTATGTTGGTAAAGATACTGTAGAAAGCAGTGGCCTGCTCTTTAGGTTGCTCCACAAACAAGAGAGAATAATCTGTCTTCCCTTGTTACCTTTCTCAGTACAAACAAAACCCCTTAAAGCATTCTAGAGAGCAAAAAATTTGCTTATAAAAATTAAAAGTAGATTCTGAATATGTTGAATGACCATCAGTTTGTAGGGCTATAAAATGCATATTCTAAATCAGTTTACTGTAAAACTTGAAATTGGATTTATGGTATTACTAGATATGCAATTTTAAATGTCCTCTAGAATAAGCAAAAAAGCTATAGCTGTTGAAATATATGACTCTCTAATGTCCTGCCAAAAAAGCTTTGACTTGCATACAGAACTAAATGATACGCTTCATGCAGTAAATTTGAGCCTCATTAAAATAACTGAGCACTTTGCAGTGGTGTGATCTGAAGCTGTGATCCCAAGAAGAGTCCAGCAAATGAAAGTCAGCTCACAATTTGGGGGCAAATGGGGTCTTCTATCAGAATTTTTTGCTGCTAAAGCTGTTGAGTTGGTATTTGGTATTTGGCATTGTAATAGTTATATCAGCAGTTAACAAATGCTTTAGAACAGCACTTGTTAGGTACAGTTTGAGTTGCTGCCTTTAAAGTAAGATTTAATATTAAGGACGTGGTCCACTGCAATCATCAGGCTTTCAGAAAAAAGATTATACTCACATAAACATGTAATTAAGCCTAACTAATTCTGGACAAGGATGGACCCAGCACGCAGCCTGTGCTTTGATCAATTACACCTAAAACTCTTCTAGTATTTTTTTAAGGAAGAGTGCTAGTTCACACACAGACAAGAAATGTTTTAAGGAGGGAGCCTGTGTTCTGCCTTCTGCTCTTTCCCTCCCTTAATTTTCTAAGTTATTGCGTGGCTTTTACAGCTGACAGTTAAACCACTGGCAGAGGCTTCTCAAACTGGATTTGAATACAATAAAGACTTTCCTCCTCTCCTGTTACCTGTTCTTGTCAGATGCAAATGAAGTCAGAATTTCTTGGGTTTTCCACATAAAAACTTGGAAATGAGATCTTTTAGAGAATCTCCAAAAAATCTGCCAAGTGCAACATGTTTCAAATTCAATAATTTTACAAATAATGAGCCGCCAACTCAGTGGCACATTTTATGGGAATCAGATATTTAAACCAGAGATACATAAAGTGCTCTCTTGGCCATGTCTATGCTCTAACTCTCTTTCTGAATAGTAACTGATTACTTTTTGTGCAAAAATACACGGCATGAATATCAGTGGTGTATTCTAAGAGTTTGCTTAGGCAGACTTTGACCTTTGTGTCTAATTGGTATTAATGGGCAATTCTTGACTCTGGAAATCATGACAAATCATGGCAAGAGATGCAAAATATTATTACCCAAAATAAGTCTACTATATAAATACTTTCAAATGTGTTCGTGACTCTGATATCAGTATTCTCCTCCAAGGGAAAGCTAAGGGATGAAAAGATGGTTTGAACAAAGCCTCAAAGTATCCCTGATAGCACAGAGTTGGATGTATAGAAATGTTCCGTGTCTTACCTGCACTTTTTTTTTTTTAAGTGTACCAGGATCTGAACCCGCTTTCTTACATTTTCCTTAAGGAATACCTTTTCCTAATTTTGTTTGTAGTATTATGTAGAAACTACAAACACTTTCTTATGATGTAGTGGCTTTTATTTTGAACTCCCCCCTGGACAGTCTTTATATACTCTCCTCCTATCTGACTACCAGCAAGGTTTCCAGGGACTTTTAGTTCTATCTCTCAAAATTATAAGCAAGTCATACCCTGATAAAATGAGAAATAAGCAGTGGGGATACTCAAAGAAATGATAAGGCTTGCTTTCTCCAGGTGGCCAAACTGATCTGTTTCTTCTCTGCATGTCTGAGCCTGCAACAAATATATCACTTCCTACCTATGAAATTGTCTACAATATGTTCTATGGGTTCCAAATCATACTTGATGTTCATAAACTCACATAAAAAACTTATTGTAATTTCCCAAACTGTTTTTTCCCAGACCCTTTAGGGAGGCAGGTGCTGCAATTTTCTTTCATTATGGGAATGATAAACTTTCACAAATTAAAATTAAAATTAGAGTTCATGGTCATTCTTTGCTATGTATACTTTTAAATTATGATGACAAGAATATCAAATTATTTATTGCTCAGGGTGGTAGTTGAGCATATGTGTAAAAGAAATAACACTTAAACATTTAAACACGTTAACAGCTTTAATAACAGCAGCTTCACAATCTGTGTTTTGATCTATTAAGATTAAAATTGTATTCCAAGTTCCAATTTTAAATTTCATTACCTGATTGTGCCTATTTCAGTATTAACATGAGCAAAACAAAGTGCAATTTGCCCAAAGCTCGATATCTAGGAGGTTTTGATTGAACCTATTCAAATGCTAATTCACTACTTA
Source organism: Grantiella picta (assembly GCA_013397955.1). Classification (NCBI taxonomy): domain Eukaryota; kingdom Metazoa; phylum Chordata; class Aves; order Passeriformes; family Meliphagidae; genus Grantiella; species Grantiella picta. The sequence goes on along the minus strand of VZRM01003044.1, from coordinate 510,728 downwards.
ATCCAAAGGCTTTGGTGAGGAATTCTGGCAGCAACATGTACAAGAACTAGTTGAACACCGTGAAGTCCCTTGTCCTTAGCCAGGATATGTCCTTGGAAAGATCCCAGAATCTCTAAATCATTGGCCATCAGCACTCACCCAAGAAAATACTGCACTTCTACTCTTTGAAAAAGAGTATTCATTCAGTTCTTATCGTTCTTACACTGCTGCTATTATCTACCCTCAATTTCTGTAATCAGGATGTGTATTCGAAAGTGTCAGTGGCCAGCCACTTCTCTATTGCACAGTAGTGTCTTGGCTATTTTAGCAGTGAGCTCTTATAGACAGAAAGAAAAGAGGAAAGAAACCTCTACACCATCTTAGTATAAAATAAAAGAATGCTTAAACTGAGCTACACCTATATGATGACACATATTAGCACACTTCAGAGTCCTCCCTTTGAAATGGCTGTCCTGAATAAACAAACTTCCTCTCCAAAAACCCACAGGATTCAAGCCAACAGCCTCTCCTTCAGCGGCAGACTCAGCCTCTGTGTGGATTGTAACGTCATACCACGTACTGTCACACAAAGAACCAACATGACCCGCTGAATATCGAAACCTAGGTGTATGTGCATTCACTTTCTTCAGTGGAAAATAGATGTAGCACGTCTTCCTAGACCTGGCCTTGCTTTCACACCACAGTTGCAGCGATGAGGCAAGTGAGGGAGCTACATCCTATATCTGAATATAATCTTTTTTGCAGCATAATCATAACTGACTAAGGCATCTGTTCGTTTTGCTTAGAATCCAATGAGCTGAGATAGCACTGCCACACTCTCCCACGGGATGCCAATGTTCACAAAGTTCCCAAAAATTGCTTAGGAGCATCAGTAATTCACAAAGTTGAATTCCAAGTATTATTCTTGGCATTATGAAAAAAGTTGTTCTAGGACCATGGAGTTTCTGGTCATTATCTGACTCAACCAACAGACTTCACTGGCCATTTAGTAATGATCTTTGTCTCACCCCTAGAAGAAGAAAAAATCCTCAAAGTCCCAGTAGGAATGTCAGAGCAATGAAATGTGGCTGTGTATGTACAAAGTTCCCTCTTCAGTTCTGCCATCTCCTTAATTGGGCATTAAGCATAAGCAAAATATGTTCAAAATACATTGATTTCCTTGAATGTTTTTCATTTCTACTCATTGAAAGTGAATAGTTAAATGCTGTCTTATGGTGTTTCAAAGTATAAATCTTTTAAACTACATTAAAAAAAGGTGGACTTTCCTCTGTCTGGGAGTAATGTTGCTGTCTGTCACTGAATTTGAATTGAAAAAGAAAATTAGCTTTGTCAGCAGGAACAGCAGGGAAAGGTAACCTGGTACTTAATTTAGATCAAATATTCATAGTGAGAGTATGAATTAAATCTTTCATTTAAGTTATTGCTCTGTGTCTGATGGGCCACTAAAAACTGAAACAGAAAGATTGATTTATTTTCTTTTTCCAGATTAAAATATCAGTGAACATCATGAGCTAGCTCATGTCACAGAAATAATATGAATAGAATATATAATTTCCTTTGGAGCTATATAAAAAATACTTCCCCTTTGCAAAGATTTCACTTTTGCATCTATTAAGAATATAATTAAATGAGCCAAAGAAATGTTATTGGCACACATGACAAGGACTATATTTTTATTATTTATGTGGTACTGGTACTTAACTGAAAAAATAATTAGAATAATATTATTACTACCGCGTCACTAAATCATGATATTCTATTTTAGATTATGGCATTTAAGCATTTGCTTAATGTTGAAAATGGCCATTAATTGCTCTGCTGTACTGGTTCCAATATCATAACTTTTGAGGTATTCAGTCTGGGCTGACCTCTCCTGTGAGAATTTAGATGTAAAAGTTAAGAAGATAATGTCATAATAAAGGTCCATCTAGCTTTCTTCTGCCCAAGAAAACTGTGAATATCTAGGGAAGAGTACAATTACAGAAGAAGCAGATATTGATACTCCCTGTCAATATTTTCTGAATAGAGGCCCATACCTCAAACACTGTGATACAGAAGTGTCAATATATTTATTAACTCTGTGTACTATTTTCCCTCTTGAATTTGTCAGTCCCTTTATGAATGATGAAAAATTTGCAGTGTCCTGTGACAAGGACTTCCCATGCTAAATTATTTTATTTTGTGAAGAAATATTTTTGCAGTTACCTTTGCTAAGAGTGTCAGAAAATTAAAAGATGTTTTCAGAAAGAGCAGTGTTCATCTCTTGTAAAGCTTAAATTTGGGCAATTGTAACCTAACTTCCTAAATTTTCCTAGTAACTTCATGATACTCATCTTGATCTAAGATTTTCATATGCTGTTGAACACTATCCTACAGCACTGTAAGTCAGCAGCAATTAAACTTAAAAAAATAGCTTCAGAGTACCTTGGGATCAAAAGCACAACTTAAAAATATAAAACTGCAGCTCTTATATTCCTAACAGTCTGGAAATCTCATGGGATGCATTACGGTGAATATGCTGTACATCTCTTTCTTACAGCTCATATTGAACTTGAGATTCTGGTATGTTTCAGGGGGCTTTTGTGTGTGGAAAAAATAAAAATACTTGTTAATCTACACTTGGCACAATGTATAATGAAGTTCGTATACTACTCTGGAGACACTTTCAGAGTAGAAACAGCATTGTTTTTAGCACTTAAATTTTTCCCTATTAAAATAAAACCTAAAGGTTTACATTCTTCTAATTTTTTTCAGGTATTCCCCAATCCCAAACAAAAGCAAAATAGAAGCATGTCACTGAATGATTTTAATTTCCTCTCAAAATTTGAATTCCAACAAGTTTTAGTATAAATTTGTATTTAAGATACATTGTTGAGCATTAGCAGTGGAAGAAAGGGATTTTGATTCCAAAAGTTCTGTGCACAGCAGGGCTGACAGAGCCATCTCCAGATAGCTCACCTCTGATACCTGATGAACTTAAAGTCAATTTGATGAGGAAATAGTATGGTGAGACTGTCTTTCCTCCTGGAAACAGGAGAGTCCTGAAGGTGACTCCTCACCTTACAGTCATGGCTGAGAACCAGACAAGCTCTGGCACCCTGATAGGAATGTGCTTTTGAACCACGTGAAGCTGTTCTCCTTCTGCCCTCACTCTTCCAGTTGTGTATTAGTATCTCTGGGAGATAATAACTCTGGGAGAAGGACATTGTAAAATTATTTCAGAATATAGGAAAAAAAAAAAACCAAACAAACACACAAAACCAAACAGCAACAACAACAAAAGCCCCCAAAAACCACTCCAAGAGGCCAAGTAAGTAAAGGGGGTGAAAAAAAAATCAATGAAGATAAAAATATTATAAAATATATATGTTAGATTTTGAAAGAGCATATCCTTCCTGTAAGGCCCAGGATTCTTACAGATTATGCTTGTAAATTTTATTTTTCTTGCATTCCCTATTTCAAAGTTATAGAGATGTGAGTATTTTGGATGGTGAGTATTTTCACTGTGGACCCTGACAACAGGGATCCAACCAAGACTGAGGTGTGTAAGCCCTTTAGTGTTGCAAATACAAAAACCTGGCACAGTCAACTGTCCACAAATGTTGACTTTTCAATAACAGGTACATTGTTTCCTAGATGTATAATATTTTAAGTACTTTAAAGAAATTGCAAAGCAGCACTGCAGGAATTACTAATTCATCAGGTGTTACAGCTGTAGCAGTTCTTGATGCTATTGTGTCCATTTAATTTGAATCAAATAGCCTTGTGGCATAAGATTTCTTTAAATTGTTCTTGGAATAGAAGGAGACCAAAAATACTATAAATGTGAGCAAAGCTAAATCCATTTAAGTGATTTTAAAAAATATGAAAAGATCTACATGGAAATACCAGGTACTTGTTGCAAGAACTTTTTTTCTGGGGTGTATCTTTTCTATAAATTATAGATGCAGCTGCAGGAAGCAGTGTAATCCAAAAAAACACCTCAAGCATTATATATTACAATATCAATTTTAATTGATGCCTGATAATCTTAATCTGTTTAGGGGAGTTTGAAATCACTTCTATTTAATGCTACCCAGGTCAGCTTCATGCTGAATATTTGGGCTACATATGCCTACCGTTCATAAATGCAGAGGTAGAAGGAGTAAGACAATGCTTATTTGGAGACAGCAGAGGAAAAACCAGGATTTTGTTTCCATCCACTGTTCAAAATTATTAAATGAAACAAACTAACCCAGAACAGACAAGCAACCCAGAGCACACATGCTCAATTGTCAAGTTATTTATATCACACTTTCTGGAAATGTGATAGATTTCCTCCATTTTATGGAACCAAAAAAAGCCTAGCATATCTCCTGAATGCTTCTTCAGCTCAGTTTAACCTAAGCCAACTCATGATCCTAGATAGTCCTGCATAAATGCCTTGGGTTTTTACCTTTTGGACTAGAATAGATCCAAGCACCGAAAAAAAAGATAGAATATCTCATTTTTATAGTTGCCTGCAGCCATGGAGATCATGAAGTTCACTGCAGAAGGCTTTCAGTAGCTTCAAGGACAGTAGCTACAGGGGATTCAGGGGACTGTAAGCCAAGATGTTGGTTGTTAGTACAGCCAGCTGTCTGAACTCCTACTGACTGGATCCCTCCCTCTCTCTGCCCCGATAAATGTCAATAGGGCCTTAACACTCCAAGGAAAATTAAAAGTACAAATACCTGTGAGTACAGAAATACAGACTTAGGCAGGATAAACTTTATAACTGACTCTCCTTCTCCCTGACCTCATCTGTGAAAATCAAGAATATGCAAGCTGTATTTCTTGTATGAGCCACATCATCTTCTAAAAGAAGACAGGATGTCAGAGAAATGTTTAGCAATGTACCACCAATGGCTAGGATGGTAGGATTTATTATCACACTGATACATTCAAAACTGTGCATTCAACTTTCAGTTTGGTGACAAGCATTGGCAAACTTAACTTGAGCTTAATATTGTTTATCATCTAGTAAATGGCTATTTGAGTTCCCCTAGGAGCTCTTCTCTATCTGTGTTTTCAAAGCTCATATGTCTTTTGGCTTCCTTCATGTCATGAAAAGTGTTTTCTCTGCTCATTTACAGACTGCTGTGCAAAAAGCAGCCTCTGGAAATGGCTGGCGTGCAGCATATCGTAGTCTACAAATCTGATACAAAAAGACAGCATTAAACCATTTAACAGCTACAGGCAGCCTTGCCATTTGCATCTGCTCCTTGCAGAAACAATCTGATGCTCTTCAAATGGTGAAGTTGAATGTCTGCAGTGCTACTGGATGTTAATGGGCAGATATTTCCTATTACCTTGTTGGTTACCCCATCTGGGCACTCCTTGACACTAGTATGTGGAGTACCAGGAATGCTGGTGAGAGCCCACAGAAGGATCACTTGGCTGGAGGCAACAGAGAGTGATGGGTAAGGGAAGGGGGTGCAGGAAAAAAAGTCATTCAAAGCCTCTTGTTCACAGAGTCAAACAGATATCTGCTCCCGTTCAGGCAATGCAGGATGCACTAGGCAAGCGTTGGCCTGCTTTTGCTGTGTGAGAGCTGCAGGCAGCACAGACCCTTGTGGTGACAGTCTGGGAAGCTGCAAAAGCACCATTGCAGGGGCTCCATTAGCTGACCCTGATGCCTGCTGTCCCACCTTCAAGGATGGTCTGCACTTAAAAGCTGCAGGAGAGCTCTTATTGTTCAATTTGCTTCAGTATATGCGATAATTTAGTTTCCCACCACATATAGCAGGGAATATACATATTTGTCCTAGCTATTTCTACCCACACAATGTGTGTTTATTCATTACCCACTCAGCTATCTGTCTTTAATTAGTTCCTCAGCTGAGTACTTCAAGCTGTGCTGTGCACGTCTGGAATGTTTCTTGTTTTACTAATGAATTTAATTTCCTTGATCATGGCTCTGTCACTATGAACTACTGACTCTTCATATGTAAATAAGAGGTAGGAGACGTGGAGGGCCCCTGGCTTGCTTTTTGTGATAAGTGATAATGTTTACTTGCCTAAGTCCCCTCGAGGGCGTGAGTACAGCTAGGAAAGAGGGGACAAGTAACAAGCTGGAGAGAGAAATCTACAGCACAACCCACCACTTCTCTAAAGATCTCAAGGAAAAGGTCAAGTCTAATAACTCTTCCTACAATGCATATTTAATACAGTCTGCAGAACTCAGAATGCCTGGAGCCCAGAAAAATAAAATTTTCAGGTGCACTTTAGAAACATTTGAATCTAATTCAAGAATAATTTCGGTTCTTACATACTGAAATCACAAAGGAAAAAAAAATGTGTGGAAAATCATGGAATAATGTCCTTATTTTCATGCATGGTACTGCATAGAACAAGTCTGATATAAATTGAGTTTGATAGTCCTACACCTTTCAACACCAAGAAGTATTTTTGGAGGCAGAATACTATCTTGTTTTGTCCTAGTGAATCACTAAGCATATATGCAATTTCCTATTGGTTTAGGATATTTCTTGGTTTGGGGTTTTGCTCATGTACTTTTGAATGTGAGTGGAGATTACTAGCTTGGGTTAGTAATTAACTAGGGATTTCTAGGATTTTGACAAGTTTCTGGAAGTGATTCCAGGAGAATTGATGGAGATGGGCAATGAAGCTCCTGATATATATATCCTCGGGTCTTGGGTTTGTTAGGATGTCCACCAGCTTCTCTGCCACTGAAGATCAAGAAGGAACTGAGGCAATTTTTTACTTTTATATTCCCTTCTTCGGAACACTATAGATTTGTGACTTCCAGGCAGACACAAATGAATCATACTGGTCCCCCAGGTGATTGTCTGTGTGGTTAGTAGCAGTTAAAGAGAGCTGCTGCATGTGGAAAGGCATCTTCCAGGGGCTGGCTGTGCTCCTGCATCGGTACTAGTTATCAGCAGGATTGTCCTGTAAAACCCAGCAGAAGGAACAGCCTGACTTACAGATCTTGACTCAAGAAAACAATCAGCCTGTGATCTCTGCCCTTCTCCTGGTTCACAAGGTATCTTGTATTTAACAAGAGTTTGAGGACTGAAGCATGTGAAGTATGAGGAGAGTCTGAGGAGACTGGGTTTGCTTATCCCCTGTCCTCCCTTTGGAAAATATTTTAGGTACAATGCAAAATCAATTTATCAATTATTGGCTAAAAAGATAAAGAACTACAATAATGAAAGTCTACACATTTTTGTTATTTAAGGGTTCCAGCAGCTCTTGGATTCAAGCAAAATTTCAACAAAACACTTTTCCTTTCATGTTGCCATGGGAAGTTGTTATCAAACTGCTAACAATGACACACGTCTTGAATTTACAGCTTCAGATGCTGGTTTGCCATTTTCTCAAATCCTGTCTATTGCTTTAAGCATCTAAATTTTATTTGGTTATATCTTGCCCTACAGTACTACAGATTTTCTGAGACTGGGATAGCTGCAATACACTGTATGATAATAACATTTTTATTTAATGACTGGCTGTCCTTACAGGATCCCAAAACTGCCTAATGATATTATGTAGAGCAATCAGATTAGTCACCTGAAATACAGTGTGTGTACAGAGAATTGGCAAGAGCTCTCTCTGCATGGCAATATACAGAGACAAACTTCTGAAAAAGGAGGGGTAAAATATCCGTTAATCACATGGTGATTTAAGCAGGACTGAGGATACTGCAGGAATGTTTACTTTTATTTTACAGAAGTGAAAGCTGCAAAATTTCTATCTCAGCATAGGGAATTACATTGAATTTAAAGGAAGGAAAGAAGAGGTGTCCCTCCCATGAAGGAACTATTAAGTTTAGCTTAGTTTTCTAGCAATACCTTGTCATTGTTAGAAAACACGGAAGCTTTTGAGAGTTTTGAAGGAAACTGAAAGTTTCTTGAAACTAATGAAATGTAACTACACTGAGTGATTGGTTTGAAAATTTTACTCTGTTTTGGACTATTTAAACAGCCTTTTAGTTCAAAACTTCATTTATGAAATGTAGTGATGGAAAGGCTCTTTTGTAAAATGTCGAAAGTCAAAGTCACAGTGATGTCCTTACATCAATGGGAACTTGACATCCGATGTGTTCTGTTTCAAATGACTTTTTATATTTTTCAGAGTTTACATGGTAAGAATTTCTGAGAATTCTCTCTTCTTTTGGGATGGGAAATAAGAGTATTTCCTGGAAAATTCCTTTTCCACTACATTTTTGGGAGCATCTTAACTTTCCTGGAAGATTTCTTGCTAACTATGGATCAAATTTACTTCTGCCTGAATCTGAAATATGAAGACACAATAACAGTTCATAACAATAAATTCTTTAAAATTAAAGCTTATCATAGCGAAGCTAAAAGAAATGCTAATGGAAGTTACTTGAACACAGATACATTAACTATGTTCTTTGTGTAATAATTGATATAGTTCCTCAGTTTTCAAATGCAGAACTATTTGGAGTAATATGGAAAAAGTTTTCCATCAGCAGGAGTTCATGAAACCAAGGATAAATAATAAAATATAGATACAGTGTGCATGCTGGAAACTGATTAGCTAAAGAACAGGCTGCAAAGAAACATTTGAAACCATAAATTGCTATTGGCTCTCTTCCCATAACTGCTTTTTTGAAAGCTGTTCTGGTGAAAAATATTGCTCCTCTGAATTAGACCAAATCAGATGGGGAGGTGATTCTTCACAAATGAGAATTGAAATACAGGCATATAAAAGTGTTAGAATTTGCTGCTTAATATTGTAGAGCTGAAAGCTTCATGATTCTGCAAGCTTAGCTAATACCTTTGAAGTACAGCTTACTGTAAGCTCTTAACAGGAAATGGATAGAACTGCTCTGAATTGCTCTAATGACAAAACCTCTACTATTTTGTAAGGTATATATATAAAAGAGATTTGTAATCTCTTTTAAATTCTATCTAGCTGATTCAAAATTAAAGTATTGACTAAAATATCAGCATTTTCAAGTTTCTTCTTGGTTTGCCTTGAAGAACCAAGCTGGCACCTCACAAAAGGTAAATTTTAAGCACAGAAAAGAGGAAGAATGAAGGGGAATTGCAACCTTTCCTTTAAAACCTGCTCTCTAGATACCTAATTTATGGCACTTCACAAGTTGCAACATTAATTTGGAACCAAGCATATCCAAAATCAGAAATTCAACCGTGTAAGTTATCCATAGCATTATCATTGGAAAAGGGAGTAAGCAGGCAATACTTCACATTTCTCTTACAGTTTTCTAGCCCTTTCTCTCCCACATTTGCAAGTTTTTCCATGGAAGACAAAGCTCAGAAAAAAACCATTAAAAAATAGATGAGAGAAAAGAAATAGGAGGGTAATTTTTAATATATATATCTTCCACTTCTCTCAAACTATTGCTATATTCCGTTTTAATGGTTCAGAATTCTTATCACTTGCAAAAATGGACAACTTTGCAACCCTGTGTTAGTAGATTGCTCCTTTGGGAACCACATCATAGCTCTACATGAAAATCTAGAATGACCTGCTTCACTGAGAGAGAGAAGGATGAGGTAACATTCTTTCAAAAATTTTGGAAAGCATGTGTATGACATATATACCTGATGCGTCAGGGTCCGGGAGGGCGGCAGGAGCTGGCTGCCCCCCCGGACCTGGTCCCTGGTCCACGTAATTCCACCGGATCCAGAGCGGGCAGCCCCCGGGGTCCCGCGGCGTGGCATGAGTCTCCCAACCACAGAAATTCTAGCAGGAAATGTAGTGAAACAAAAGAACGAACTGGACTCCATCTCTGTTCTGCTAGGGAGGTTTATTTGGGGTATGGGGAAAAGGGGTGCAGGGAAGGAGAAGGGGAAAAGGAGACAGGGCAGGTAGCAGGTGCTAGCAGCACAGAGATGGAAGACCTCTCTCTGATGCAGACACGGGCTTATAAGGGGAAGAGAATGGGTGGGATTTTTCTCCCCTGGAGCCAGTTCCGGGACATGGAGGGGGAGAATTGACAGGGGGAACACACCAATAGGTTTTCAGGTACAGCAGAGTGCATATTTCAAAATGAACCAACGGCATACAGAGCAGGGAAACAAAGGGAGCACATGGAATCCTAAAACCCCACATTGCTACATATACCCATATAATAGGACTTGATTATGGAAATATTTTGAACTAAAGCTGTCAAAATTCAGTGCTACAGTTAAAGGATGGGTAGAGTAGCCTGTGGGATGAGAAATCATTACAAATAGCACCTGTGATTGTGGAATACATCCCCGACCTTTCCTTTTTATACTATCATTGGATAGAAAAAGTTCAGCTGTTGTAAATGCTTGTATTTAGACATAATTAGAGTTAGCTTGGCTCCCTAGCACAGAGATCAGTGGTGCAAGTTTAACGAGCACCAAAGGTCTCCAACTTCTTCTTATTAGTTTTCCCATCTTGGTGATTGAATATTTTAAGTGTTATTGAGACACTTTGTGTTGTGTGTCAAATATTGGGTGCTGTGAGGTTATAAATGGAGATCCTCCACCCTGCTGCCAATCACTTATCTCTGTCTAAATGAGACTGAATTTGCATATTTTACACATAGCAATGAACGACACTGACCTCACTCTACCTCACCTTCAATCATTTTCTGCCTTTTCCTGTTCTTTCTGCTCTTTAAATGTCAGTCAGTGCTGCAGGAATGTGCAGGCCAAAAGTATTAAAGTGAGAAAGAGTTCAACATAAGAAAATGAATATAGATAATTCCCTTCATATTATACCTCATTTCTAAGATTACTCAGGCTTATGGGGTGAAATTTAAAGGTGGCTGCAAATTTGTACATGTAATAGACAGGATTCCAGCAACTTCTCAATCAACTTCTCAATCCCCAGTTTAGTCACAGGTTCTCCTAATTCTTTACAGCTTTACTGACATCTCCTTCTCATCACTTTTCTATACACTGTGGGAATTACCTCATCATTTCATTCTTAAATTTTGTATCCTGCGCAATTGCTTTTCTTACTTGGCTACAGGTAAGAGGCAAGACAGTAATATACATTGCAATCACACAGATGGTAAAATGTTTGAAATTATAATTAAAGGAAAACTTCAAGAGGATTTGAGTATAATATGAACTGCTACTGTATGTCATCGATCAGACTAACGACTCTTGCTTAAATTCCCTAGGAATCTAGAGACAATACCTTACATTAAATGTTTCAGATACTTCTTTTTTGCATTAAATAAGATAAAATTAACTGCAACATAATCATAATAATGAGGAGAATTTGAATAAAATTAGCCCTTAATTGCATTTGAATTCTGTCTCTCTGAAACATAACGCTCATAAGTCCCCTATGGAGTTTCACAATTTTTTTCTTTTATGATCAGTTGGAGAATTGAGCATGGGCATAGATTGCCATATGTTTTCATTACTTCAGCAAATATGTAAAAAGAGCAAAATTTATTAGTTCATTGATATTTGAATGAACAATCTTCCGTAGTTTTTACAAACATATATATGTAGGTAGAATTGAATGCATATGAGAACGAAAATTAATCAAAAATAGGCAGGTCTATTTCTATCTTAGACTAGGTCTGCTGTCTGATTTACATTTCATGGTGAATCTGGGAAGGGTGGAGATGTAAATTGTGGCAGTGTGTTATTCTTTGTACCTACATTCACATATGTGTAAAACAGGTGTCAGTTTCCTTTTCAAAGGCAGTAGAGGATGCACAGAAAAAGTACCTACAAAACAGTAAACAGTAAAGATGAACAGGCTGAAATACCTTTCCTATCAAAACAGATACTCAGAGCATACTGCCTTCACGACCTTAAGGAAAAATCTCCAGCAATGTAAATTGCATTCATAATGAAAATACACACTGAATGACAGTGTAATCTACAATACTTCCGTACACTACCAGGTACTAGGCAAAAGTGACATAAATTTCACTCTTTCGAACAAAGCACCCAGGCTCTACTGGATCTTTGCAAAGCTGGAAAAGGATTGAAAAAAGGGGTCAAACTGCTTCAAGAGCCATTGCTTGCAGTCAAAATGATGTGTCTTCGGTATATTCTAAAAGGATCAGGTTCACATTTTTGCTTCCTACCTTGGGTTACTGATGTTCATGTGGCACAAATTGTATGGGACACTGTTTTTCCCAATGTGTCAAAATTAAATTTTTGATTCTACTGTTACTCTTTTCTCTTGCACTATTTGCAGGCATCCTGCTGTTTTAGTCAGACATAAAAAGACATGTCCAATAGGAAAAAGGTTAAACAGTGTGTGATCTCTACTTTTTCCTGCTCCATGAGAGGAGTAGTGCTCATGGGTAGGATTTGCTTTCAGAAAGGAAACAGAATAAAACCCGACAGTGAGTGGGATACAATAGAGAATATTCATATATAACCTATGAGTCAATATGTTTCTATGTTACAACTGTGTCATTTTGCAAGTTTTTATTCCGTGGATACACATGTATTAAAAGTTTGATCAGAAAGAAAATTTTATGGCCGTATAATTAACCTCAGTAAAGGTCATGTACTGTAGAAACATTGAGAGCTTATAAATCATTAATGTCACCAGTTCCTTGTGGGTTTTGAGATGAAATAAAAAAAGAAGCCCTACATTCAGGGTGGTATGTAGAAAGAGTGCTCACTGAATCTTAGAGTCCTATGGAGGCTAATTTGTCCCAGATATTTAGGGCAAAATGCCTCCTGCTGTACAAATGCAAAGGAGTAGGAGAAAAGTGGCTAGAATTATTATCTACGTTTCAGTATTATCACAAAGAAAGAAAATATTTTTGGAACTTAAATAATTCCAACCATACATGTTTAAGTGCTGTCCACACTGCCTACCACTCCCCATCCCCTAAACCCAAAGGAAATTCCAGGCTGATTTGCAATTTCAGAGACAATAGGTCTTCTCAGTTTGGAACTGTCCACCATGGATGATCTAAGGTAGAGCTTATCTTGTTGAAAATGTACATGACGGGAAGTTCTAAATAAAATTCAAAGGCTTTTGGTGTACAATATCAGAGAATCACTTTTGAGTGTAATTATAGTGCTTCTGAGAATTGGTTGATAATTAAAAAGGATGGCAAAGGTATCAGCCAGAATGCCAGCACTTGGAATACTTTGCTGCTTAGGAAGGCTATGAGAACATGTGTTAAGAGGACATGCTTTATCCCATGTCTGCCTTTAAATTTCCTGGCTTATTTCAGCATGACAGAAAAATGCCCTAAATTCATGTAAACATTGGAAATTTTTCAGCTCCTATTTTCAAGACAGGCAAAGTTTTGTTTACATGGCCAGAAACAGACTATATTTGCATGAGATAACCGGCCACAGTTTAAGTTTTCCTGGGAGATGAGAAAAGAGAGTTTTTTCAGAAACATTAAGACTCTGCAGGAGGGCATTTAAACACTGCTTCCTGAAGAAAATATTTCTGCATGAAAATGAAAATAAATTCTAGTTAAACTTCGCAGTGAATTTAATTATGCATTATGAGACAGGGTTAAAGGTGAATGGAATGTGAAAGTCTTAAGAATGAGAAATGACATTATGTAAATCAGATATTAAACAACCGCCAAAGAATGGAATTTTTTTACTTAGAAAGTTGTAGAAAAATGACCTAGTGAGTCATTTTTTTTTCTCTTGGGTCTCTGAGGAAAGCAATTGCATATGAAGAATAATCACAAGAGTTTGAATAACTACAGGACAGATCCCTACCTGAATCTGAACCAAAGGCTGTTGTTTTATCACCTTCAACATAATCCACTGAGAAAAATCGAATGAGTGTGAAGTAGTACTTCTTAGCACTTGGCAGGCTGCTTTTATTGAAAGGACATATTTCTCTCTCCTGTTTTGCTGGTAGCACTGCAATGACTGTGATAAGCAGTGAGCACGATGTCTTGATGTTCTTTGGATGAATCTGTATTCCACTTGAATTGCACAATTTACTATCCAGTGCAGCACACAAAGACATGCTGGGGTAATAGATGTGGAAATGCAGCAAACAAATTTTCTTGTGTACTAAGGGTACCTATAGGTACTAATAAAAAAAATTTAAACTCCTAAATGGATCAAGTTTTGATCTGTATTTACACTACTGAACATTTCACAGTTCATTTGAAAATAAGATATTAATAATAATATTAAAAAGTATGCACATGTATCTAGCAATATAAGCCAAAAAAACCCCAAAAACCAAAAAAACAACCAAAGAAGAAGGAAAAAGGAAAATGTAGAAAAATCCAGAGTTTTTCATTGGTTTTCTAGCCTTACTGGCAGAGAAGTAATTAACACCTCAAATGGGAATTGTCTAAATTTCAGATATGTAATCCCATCACACAAGCCTCCAGCAGAATCATTGCTTCAGGAGTTTCAAAAGACAGTTTTTTGTATTTTCATGAAAGCACACTGGCTGGGTTTTGTTTTTTTGGTAAGGGGTATCACTATGTTAATTTTAATTTGATACAGTGTTTTCACTTCCATTAACCTCTAAGACAAGTCACCATAGTACTGGAATGTTGTCTAAGATAGTGTAGGAGTAAATTGTTTCTACTGCCAGTAGAAGATTCAATTCCAGGTGGATCTTTTACTAATTTAAATAGGTTGTTTTTTGTTTGTTTGTTTTTTGGTGGGGTACTCTCCAGCTTACCTTACCAAGGATACCAACCTGTAAGAACTGACCCTGGCAGTGGCTGTCTGGATTAGATAACTACAGAGTGGTTTTAGTACAAACCCAGAGTCACAAAAAATGCGCATGCCCTACCACTGTCTGAATAAATAAGCCAACTCTGCTGGAACATTCTAAAAGGAGTAAAGCCAGAAGTGATATTTAGAACTGAAAGAAACAAACCTCAAGTCATGAAAAGAGTAATGATGAGCCATGACCAAAATTACTGAAAAGAAGGAACTCAAGGTATATTTCCCCTGAGAACACATGTGCACAGTCATACACACACATGCATAAACAAAATCAATGCACTGGTTGAAGAACTGAGTTTTGATTTGTTCCTGAACTTCTGTTATCTGTCAAGGGGACATTTTTTGTCTGTCACTGCAGATTCTACAAGCACACTGCTGATACTGGTCTTGAAAACTTAGAAAGAACCACAGTCAATGCAGCTGCTTCCTCCTCCACATTTTGAAGATTACAGATAATAGAAGTAATACACAAGAAAATGATTCATGGCTCAGAAATCAAAGTCTTACTGGGAGGATAAAAACTGTACAGCAGAGCAGATGGAAAAAACATAAATCTGAGTTGTGTAAAAAACATCTCCCCCTTAAGTTCTGTCTTTGCTATAGAGGAAATGGGACAAAAGGAAAATAGACTCAAGGAGAAAAGCAAATCTAGAGCAGAATAGCCTGTCTATTCCCCTCTGGGCTTATAAAGAGCAAACTCAAATCAAAATCCTTGGAAGTCCTTGGGAAAAGGATGCTCTTAGCAGGTGGCAAATAAAGAAGCTTTGTGAAAACCGATAGCTTCCTATGGAGAATGAAAAAAATTCTTGAGAAGGTGCCAGAAGCCACAAAAGTAATTTTGATTCAATATGATTATTGACGAAATCTCTGTAGCAATAGCTCCACCATAGCAAGCTAAGTTCTTCAGTTTGATTTCAAAAGAAATTACCCGATCTGCTTTTGAAGCCTTGATCTACCACCTGAGGCTGAGCTTAGAGAGAAAAAATCCCTCAGCATAGTTGTGTTCTTCTCTAAAGGGAGAAGGCTCAAGGTGCCCCTTTGCATTACAGTGAAGTAACATAAAGAGATGGACAAAGTCTTTCTATTATTGGATGGCCAAGGCTAAATGCAGAGCAGCTGAGGAGTCCAGGTCCTAGTGCATAAATGTTAGAAAAACTGTAATAGGTCTCTAAAGGGATTTTAATTGGTAAAGTTAGCTGAAGAATAGAAATTATTAATTTGTGGTTCTGTGGTGGCCTTTTTTCTAGATCCTTCACAGTACACCTTCACTTGAGGGAAAACAAGAGTAGTTCCATTATTCAGTATTACTACGGAGTCTAAGGACTAATTTCCTTTGTTTTCACTTTTAATTCCAGTTCAGCTGAGAGGATATTGAGAATAAACTGATAAAGTGCCACTGTCATTCTGTCAGTACAACACTCATACAGTAATGGTCAGGAAGGACAGCTCTGCTTTAAGTCTGCGTAGAGTTTACATTTGCTGAAAATCCTTGCTTGATCTTTGAACCATTGCAATACAGTGTCAAAAACCCCCACCAAATTAATCTCCTGTTTATGCACCTGTTCTCCATGAAATTGGATATGTTTGCCTCCCTGGTATATCACCACTCAGTAAAATCATTAGATATTTAGAAAGGATTCCTCAACACTAAAATAGCAATTAGGGAAGAGACATCCTGGGTATTTAATATAAGGTACAAAACAGGATGCAGACCAGATTTATGGGATTTTTGCCACAGTGACTAGATGAGTTTTCATCATTCTGATAGAATGCAGCAGCTTAATCAGATCGTTAGAGGGGTAATAAAGACCTTTTTTGCTGACTACCTTTCAGAAGGCAAGTAGTGTTTTGTGCGCTGCAGTTAAATATGAAAAATACTTCTGGAACACAAAGATACGTAATCATGCATAAACGAGTTTCCTGATTTTTATCTCCAACAATAGCAACTATTCAGGATTGCCCAGAACGGCCTTAATCAGGTAATAAATCAGGCAAAAAGAAAAATGAAATTGGCATTTGTGGGACCAAAATAAAACCTGTATTTCTGAAAGAAGAATTTAGTTGTTTTTGCAACAGGAAAACAGTTACGCTTCTGCAATCTTTCCTGGTTGGTGTCAAAACAAATTGCACTGAGATGGATGATTTTCAGATTTACTTTGGTCAGTCAATAGTGTAGGAACAATTAATTGCTGTGGCCTCCGCTGATTAATGGATTCTTGAGAATTTGATGAGCACGGGAGGAAGTGAACTGCATGAAATGACAAATACCTTTGCTTTCTGTAATCCCCTGTGCCCTCAGAGGGTAAGCTTTCAGATGTCTCTTCTTAAGGACTGCAAAGGCCATCAGCTCTGTGGTACTCAGGTACAGCTGTAAGTTGGCCTAGGTGACATGATTGTCACTAGATCTTACGCAGAGGAAGCGATGAAGTGTGTGGCAAATTACACTGTAAGTCTGATGGGAAAATATGACTTTATGTGCTGCAAAATATCACTGGACTATGGACTGATAGAATACATGGCTTGGAAAACCCTCAGGGCAAGATGAGGTAAGTTGTCACAGTATTAGCTGCAAACACAATGAAAAGTTCTTCTAAATAGATAAAATTTTATTTGAGTGGTTAGGCATTCTTACTTTTTTCCACCTTCCTTGCAAGTAGACCAAAAATCTGTATTTCTTAGCCAGTCTTCATAACTGTAACTGAATTTCATTTACACAGGCAACTGAACTGAACACATGAACTGTGCTGGGATGACACTCAACATCTTTAGTACTAATAATGATGGTTTTGATGCATGTAATATAAAAAAAAGTCAATTAATCTATTGGTTTGTGGTTTGTTGTTGTTGTTGTTTTTATCCTTCCCCAGAAAATTAGTACTTTGGATCTTTTTTCTAATTTGGAACATAAGCACAGTTTAAAATTTTGGAATTTTCCCTGGAACAGAAGCCTTGTTTTCCACAAGGTGAAACAGCAGCTGCTGTATATGTTCAAGGAAGAACACAAAGGGGGATATTTAGTGAATGCATTGGGAATATAAAACTGGAGCTTTCACTAGGACTGGGGAGGACTGGGGTTTATATTATCTCCTGTGAGAAAAATTATACCAGCTCTTTGACAATAATACATGGTCATGGAAAGAAATCCAAATTTATTCATAGGCAAAATTTTTAAAAACTACAAATCATATCTGTAAAGTTCATAGAGAAAATTAAATTGATCAGGATGATAGGAGTACACTCATTCAGATTCCCAAAAAGCTGTGTCACTCAGTCTCACTCTAATAAAGGCTATTGCCTGCTCAGATGAGGTTTCATTTATACTAATATTTAGAAATGGCTCGCAATTTAAAGACTGACATTTCTAGAAGCACTCAGTTTCAGGATATGAGGAATACATGTACAAAGAAAAATCCTATTTGTTATTTTTTTGTCACAGTTGTAAGAGTCTATTACAAAAATGATTATCAAACATAGATGAGACACAAACACAGAGTGACCTGTGATTGGTTAAACAGCATAAATAGCAAGCAACAAATAGATAATGTGAATATTTCTGTACCACCTCAGTCTTATAGGCTGAGTTACTGTACTCTTTACTGTGGATGTGTTTTGTATTACTCATAGATCCCATAAATGTTAGTTGTTTTAAATTAAATCAGACATCTTTTCCTTACTGCACCTATAGTAAGAGAACTGCCTTAAAGCACAGCGGACAAATAAAACACGTGTCAACTACACAGAGTTTAAAATTTTTGAACTGTGATTTAGAAGGGCCTTAAGCAGTTGCTCTGCTTTTGGTGGTGAATTTCACCTCCTAAAATATAAAACAGACTGAAGCAAGAGTACAATTTTCCTTACTGCATTTTAACTTTGAGTGTATGCGAAGAGGAAATTTATACAACATACTGATTTACTCTATCACTAGGTGATCAAATTGGAGGATGCAAACCTCATATCATCACTCAGCCTGGAAAACAGAGACTAAAAAGACAAAAACCTCCCAATGCTTTACATGGAAACTTTAAGTCCTGATACAGTTAACATTAGATGACAATCTTGTCAAATGTTATATACCTATAACCAGAGATTACAGTGACAAATTTTGCCATCATGCTACCATTTATATTCCATAAGCACAGTTATAATAATGACACTGACAAGAGCACCCAACAGAAGCACAAGTTTTGAGAGATATTATGTTACCTCTCATCTACATAAACTGAGTTGAATAATTCAAATTGCCACATTTACCATAAAATAAAGATGAATATTGATATTTTAAATGCAAAGCTAAGCTGTTATATGTGTATTTTCATAGACAAAATTTCTCAAATCACGATTCTTTCATGGAAGGTCTTTTGAGTGGACAGCCACAAGTGCGCACAGGGTGTTTCCAAAGTTACCTCTTTCCAATTGAGTTTCTACCCAGGAGTAATTGGAAGAAAACCAGACAACTTACGATCTCCTTGGCAGCGCACTGGACCCACGGACACCTTGGCTTCAGACCCAGGCCGGTCAAGGTCTCCAACCACCACCTGGCTGACTGGTAGGTGCTCTTTGTATGTCAACATCCCAGTGTCCTTTCTCCTGAATTACAGAGAGGCAAAAAGAAAGTGATTGTGAAACATATGAAATGATTTTCCTTGACCATTATTACTGTTCACTGGTCTAAGCACCAAAAGAATAGGTATGCAACAATTGCATGCAGCTCAAACTCCATTTGAGTTAGGAAGACCACTAAAATTCAATTTCTAATCATTTCTTAGAGCTCTTAATTTCAACTGCAGCATGTAACCTAGTGCTTTTCTCATGCCTAGACCAAATCACTGTGCACGGTTACAATATTTTTCCATTATTATTTCAGGGGCTGAGCCCAGCTGGCATCGCGTGTTGTTTCTTCTAAATAGATAATGAAATAAGCAATATTTAATGAGGTACTTTATCTCTCAGCTGGTTGTAGGGTTTTCTTTGTTGTAGTATTTTTTTGTTGGTTTGCTTTTTCTGTTTTGTTGTGTTTGTGGGTTTATTTGCTTTTTGATATAAACACACACATAAAAGGCTAAATTATCCACATAAGAAAAAATGCCCTATATATTGTGTTAAGATTATATTTTTTGACACAAAAGAAAGAAAGAAAGAGGAAAAAAGATGAATCCATCTATTTCTCTCTCTTATTTCCCCCTCTTTCTTTCTAGCTCTACCCTGCCATGTAATTGAGTATCTAAAGTAAGGAACTTTTTGATCTAAAAAATCAATTCCTTTGTTCAAAAATACCACAGAATGAAGGATGAATTCAGTATCTGGAAAAGTTAACTGAACCACACAGTATGACTATAACTGAGAACTTGTAATGATTTCAGTAAAATGAAAGTCTTTTTCATCTCTAACTTGGATGATGCCAAGATCTGACTCATTATATTGCTAATAACTGGGCAGCACACCAGGCATCTGCATTATCTGTGGTAATGTTCAGAGTCTTCCAGCAACACAGTAGTGGTTTCCTGTAGCATCTCCAGTCATCATCCTTCTTTGGTCCCTCTGAAGAGATGGAAGGCAAAACATTCTTTTAAAAAGAAGCACAACTGAATTAATTGAGAAAATAACCATCAGTGTTTTGAACAACAGTTCACTGGAACTAGTGTCTGTTCTCTGTGATGAAGAGCATAATTAGAGATTTAATGACTAGAGTTTTTCAAACAGCAGACGACTGTTTTACTTAATCTGTGTGTTCTTCCCTGTCAGAGAACTTGCCTTGCTCCTTTGTGTTTTGTGACCCTTTGTGTTGCTGAGATCATTAACCCCCTTTGGCTGGACACAGCTACACCAGGTGCTGTGTGGGTGAGGTTGCTAGAGGGCATTGAAAGAAAGGGAGGAAAATGGGGAGGAGGAACCCTGGCAGGCTGCTCCTGCACATTGTGCTGGCTTGTAGCATACTGCTTTTCATCCACAGATCGCCATGCCCTTTACAAAGGCATCCTTTTCATCAATTTGGAGACAAGCTGTATAAGAAAAGAAAGATTAAAGGACTTTCCATTTAAGAAAGAAAAAAAGTGAATAACAACAGAGACAGGTATGTAGACCTAAGCTTCATCACTGCTAAGGATTGCATCCATGGGACCCACTCCCTTCTAATAGAGGACAAATGTAGGTCATCACTTTACTCTTTCTGAGGTTTTCCTCTGAGACTGCCTTTCTCTGCTGATTTTTACTCTTTCAAAGAACACTTCAAAGTTGGACATATCTATTAAAAAAAAAAAATTCTTCAAAGAGTGGTAAAAAGAAAGCTATCGGCATTTCTCTTCTTTCTTTCTTTCCTCTCTCACAAAATCGGCTAATATTTCAGCTCCAAATAAGGATGATAGAGGGTGGCAGTTTTCCTGTCACCAATAGCTTTCACCTTCTTTGAAGGAAATAAAAAGGAGCAGTAACAATTTTCTACCTCTTTACTGATTTTTTTTTTACTCATTTTAATATATTATTTATTCACTTAGTGATACGGTCACTTTAAAGCTCTTGCCATGACAATAAAAGCTAAATATTAGTTCTTTTCAGAAATAGCCTTATTTTCTGGTAATCATTTACTTGTGTCATCATGGTAGCAAATACATTTTCACCTGCACTGAAACTATTTAGGGCTGGTAGTGCTGAACTGCGAGCTGAGAGAGATGAGCTGCCTTTTCACCAGCAGAACCTGGGTAGTTTTTTCACTCTTGACAAAAATGGGATAATGACGATTTTTGGTCCACACATGTGCCAATAAAACAAATAGACTCAGAGACTGAATGTCTCTGTTATACTTTTCTAATGTCCTTGTAGTTACTCTCGACATACTAATCAGTGCTGACAAAATCAAAAAAGTTTTAAACCAAAGACTGATTATTATGCTTGACTTTGTACAACACACTTAGAAATAATCACAGCTCGAGCATTCAATTCCTGCAAGTGATAATGCTTATGACGGTATTTAAAGACTTTGCACATTAAGAGGGTGGAGAAAGTCTCTGAAGTTTTTCCTCACCAAAGAAAATCCCCTCAAGAGAATAAAGATTGAATTCAGAGAGTGTGATATTCCTATTAATAGCCAAATGGGAGATGAATTAATCTGATCAGATCCTGTAATTATTACCAGGAGATATTGATGAAATCTCAGTGTAATTTTCTATTCCTAATTTCTTTTCCTATATATAAGAGTCTGCAAAGTGCTTCAGGGTGCCTTTGAATGAGAGTAGCAGATATAAGTGTGAGATTTATCATTGTTTTGATTATGATCATCTACTTACTCTTTATAAGCTTTCTGTGGTATGTTAAAAATAAATGCATTATACATGTATCAGCAAATGACATATTCAAAGTAATGATAAGATTCTGTATCAGTATTAATTTGTTTATATAATGATTTAGCACAACCAGACTTCTGCTAGTGGAATAATTTATTTTCTCTGATTTTGTTAGACATCACTTAATTATCAGTCCAGACATACAAAGTAAAACAGATAAAGAACATACTACAGGTAGGAATGGACTCAATTTTAAAATATACGGTTTCATGAGCTGAGAAACTAAAGTTGTTTTGAAAATACAAATAAAATAAAACAGCTACTGGACTTAAAATGTAGTGTTAAGCACATATTATTTAGTGATTAGCAGTGGTTTGAAGAATGCAAACTCCAAAGTATGACCATTTCAAAGGTTTACAGTTGTCCACCTCTCACAGGACCCTACTTTTTACCATGAAAGTCTCCCTGTATCAGTCCCTACATTTCCATGATCTATCTGAGGGAGGTATAAAGCAGCTTAGCCCAGTTAGTATCTTCAAATGAATGCCTGTAAAAATACTGTGAAGGGCACAGACATGCCAAATACTGGTATTTTCTCTCATCCAAAAGTATCTGGCAAGAATTTTATTTGTATTAAAACTGCTAAGAAGAACGAATATTACAGAGAATTTAATGACCAATGCAATTTTGGCAGCAAATGTATTAATCTGGAAGTGCGTTACTGGAAATATGCAAACTCTAATTAACAGGATTAAAAACAGGGCAAACAAAAACTAGGATTAAAGCAAAACTAACTAACTCTTGAAATGCTTTGATAAAATTTAGCTAACTTTTTAATGGACTTACTATGCAGCACAAAAACCACGCATTTAGATTCACCCTGTACCCAGGGCTCTTCCCTTTGGAATTATAAACTTCAAACCATATACTCGAGGACAGTTTTTATTTCCCCTGGATTTTGCTGTTCTCAGGGATTCTTGTGGCTCTTTTGTCCCTTTCCCACATGTCTTGTCACCTCAGATGCCCTTATATGTTAAGTTGGAGCTAACGACTCATCCTTGATTTGTCTGACAAGGGGTATTATGGAAAATTTCTCATTACTGTACAGGGTCATAAAAACTGACAGATGATCGTAACTCAATTTAAGTTTTTTTAACACACTGGCATTGGAGAGGATAAGACCCCAGGAAATATGTGGTTCCTAACAGCAAAAGAAGGAGGAGCTCTTACAGTTAAGAGCGACCTTAAGACAATTAAACTTCTCTAGCATGCACAAAATATTTTTACTTTTGAAAACACTCACCTCCTGAAAGTCTAAATAATTGGATGAAAGATCATCTAATCCCAGCACCCAAATTACTTACATAAATCCATGCTTTGACTTCTATTAGTAAAGACAAATTACACCAAAACATGAGGGTGATGGTGCAGCATTCACAAGTAACCCTTGTTTAGAAACTAAAAAAGATTGAATTGACTAGATTAAATTAATTTAATAAACAAGCATCATGTTCACAAATAGTCCCACCAGAAGAATGATGAACAAATGTAAGATATCCTCAATGACAATGAACTCTATGAAACAATTTGTATTTAGCATGAGTTGCTAAATTACTTTTAGGATCTCCAAAACCTCTTTGATTAAGTAACCAGCTTAAATTAACCATTCAAAGATGTTTAATTCATGCTTTCTTCCTGGGATTGAGACTCAGATCTCCTTTTTACTTTACACAGTCTATTCCTCTCCTTACATGAACAAAATGTAGAACTACATTAGGAAATAAATTTGCTCCTTTGGACACTTCTCAAATCATATAAAACAAAACCATAACCCTCAAAATTAAATGGGTGTTAATTAAATAATTATAAGCATTATTATGAGGATTATATACTTTAACAGTGATTCGAAAATGAATACTTTGTAAGGTATACTTTGTAAGGAATACTTTGTAAGGTATACAGCCTATAATTCAAAAAGTGGCTAACAAAATACCTTTTTAAAAGAAGTTAATAACATTGACTTTTTTAACAAAAAATTTAAAACACCGTGAGTCTTCCAAAGCCAGTCTGAAAAAAACATCCAGAATGACCAGGAACATGGGACTGAACTGACCAATTTTATGATGCCTGAAGCTGAAACTGTATCATGATGAAATTTGTGCAACTAGTTTGATGAGAGTCTCTGAGCTGAGGGGGACTCTGCTCCATTTCTTCCCTTTTTTTTTTTCTGTTTGGGAAGAGATGAGATACCAAAACCTCTGGCAGCTTGAAGGAATCTTGAGGCCCAGAAACATGCCAATGCTACCATGGCACTTCCCAAGTCCACAGGTGCCAGAGATATGAAGGGAGATACACTGAGATATTGATGAGAAATATGTCTCATTTAAAAAAATCCATCAGGATGGGGACTGAGATAGCTGACACTGGTTCTACAGGTTCTTTTGCCTGAAAGGACTTCTCTTATTTCCTTTTTCCTTTTACATAGGAATTTGTGAGAAACAGAGTAACCACAGCAAGAGGTGAATAATGGAGAGAGCAAATGGGGCTCTGCTTTCTTTTGAACAATATGGACCAACTTCAGATGAAAATCTGCCTTTTCTGAGTATTTGCTCATATCCTCTTTCCAAAAGACAAGTGGAGAAAGAAAGTTTCTTCAAGCAGAGCAACTCTTACAATCATAATTTCTTTAGTGTTATTTTGCAGAAATAAAATAAATTTAGGGATTATCTTCTTTTGAGGTCCAGCAACTCCTCTGACTTGACTGTTAATTTTTCTTATTTCTATACTGAGATATTTTAAGAATGAAATATAGGAATTCTACCATGCTGTAATTGATCTTTGCATCTGTCAACAATTTAATCAATTTTATGTCTGAGTTTCAATTTTTTTAAGTAAGTGAGGGAACATATGTGGCATTTCCTTTAGAAGAAATGCTAAATTGGGATGTCCCTTTCACCTTGGGCAATTTCAGAGACGATTACTTGGGATTCAGCTGAAGCCAAGAAAAGAAACTTCTCCTGTGAACTCAGAGCTGAACATGTATATGGGAATTTTTGAAGGAAAAATTGACATTGGAAAGGGCAATAGCTTGCTCAAATAATTTTTTTCTGCTAGTTCAATTTCATTTGGCATTTTAAAATCATTATTATTATTTGACCTCAAAATATTTCAAGATTTGAAAATTCTTTAAAAAATAACTGGTTTATAAAAATATTAAAAATATCCCACAATTAACAGCGCCCAAAAAGCTTTCTAGTCATCCTAAAGTTTTAATTGCTTTGTTTTATGACAAAACGAGAAAATCATGAAGGACTCTACTGAGTATTACCGCCTGTTTTAAAAATTACCTAATTTAAAACACCAAGCATTTTAATTACACTTGTAGACATCTGAATGCACTACCATAATGGTAACATTTTGCTGTGTGGACACTAGAAGCACTCATCTAATGAAATGTATGTTTTTAGTATCTGCACTACTGAATGTACTGTTGCAAGATCTATACAGGTAAATGATCAATTATTTGCAGCATCTATTCTACAGAATAGCCACAAGCCTTTGGATCACATCCTGTCAAGCTTTCAGACCAAATGTACTTCTGGAAGGATTTTTAGGGCACAAGGATCTGTATTGGAAGAAATATTAAAAATCTCAGGGCAGCAGCTCAGAAGCTTCATTTCTTCGAGTTCTTGACAACTTTGACAGTTTTATTTTGTATGACTGAAAGAGCTAAATAAAAATAATTGACTATGGCATGACAAAATAACAGATGGCTGTGGTTAATGCTGACTCCAGCCCCTATATGCCTGTTGAGTTCAATATGGTACTGAAGGGCGTAACATCGTGTTGAATTTGGTCCAGAAAACCGAAAGAAGTATGATACTGCATCCAGAAAATGTCAGTAAAACCCAATTACATAAGCATCTACCACTACTCCTACCCTTCTAGTGGCACTTCCTGTAGTGTTCATCCTTACATCCCATCTATGCATACAAAAGTGAAACATATCTATGGTAGGCACCATGGGAAATATAAGGATGCTATGATTTAGCTCATGTTTTGAGTTGCTTGTATAGCTTTGATGCCAAATATATTGAGAAAAGATCGATATTGATCACACCTTGGAACAGAGCACTTGATTAGATAACCTCACAAAAGCTCCATACCTGTGTTAAGTATGACCAAAAAAGGGCATGCAGCAGGCGAAGGGTCTGGAACACAAGTTCGGTGAGGAGCAGCTGAGGGAGCTGGGGGTGTCTAGCTTGGAGAAAAGGAGGCTCAGGAGAGACCTTGTTGCTCTCTACAACTACCTGAGGGGAGGGTATAGAAAACTGGGGGTTGGCATCTTCTCCCAAGTAACAAGGGCAAGAGGAAATGGCCTCAAGTTGCATCGAAAGAGGCTTAGATTGGAAAAACATCACAGGTGACATTTGGATTACAAAAAATTTAATTTACTTGCTTGACATCACATTGAAAAATGCATACCAGCACCCCTCTTCTTAATAATAATCTAAGTAGCCAATAAAGAGACAAAATATAGGAGAAGAAGTAATGTCACATATTATTATTTGAGTATTTATTTCCTTTCTGTAAAGACCCCAGCCACATCTGTACTGATTTTTAAGAATACTTATGTATTTGATCCTATTTTTTTGTAAGGTCTGACCTCAAAGACCTCTATTCTATCTGACCTCAAAGTTTAATTGTACCAACAACAACATCTTACTTTCTGTATCTATAATCAATTCACATTCTTTAAATACTGCATTTTTAAGGGTATTGGACATAATCTGGGTCCCCTCAGAGGATCTCAGTTTCAGTCCTTAGAGGCAACTATCACACTGTACTTTAATTTTGTCTCCAGTCTCAGCCCCAGAAGATTGCTTTCCATTTCACTTTCATGAGTGTGTGCAAGAAAGCAAATCCCCAGCATTGATCCTTCTCTCAAAGTGGCACTTATCCCATCAGAACAGATGACCAGTTTTATTTAGTCTTTCTTACATAGGACACAGCTTGTACATCTGTAGCTCCTTTCTTCTCACAAGGACTTCTCAACCTATTGCTGTTTGAAGCTGGAATCAGTGATTCTACAAATTATTATTTTTTCTTTCTTCTTATCTAATAAATAGAAAAGTTGTTTCTAACTGAAAAACAATTAGAAAAAGTAACCTAAAAATGAATTCTGCATCAGGATTGTGTTTTTTTGATGTTGTAATGATTAGTTACACCTGTGAAAGGTAGAACCTTTAAATGATCCTGCAATTAGCAAGTATATAGGGAACAAACAGCTTTTTCAAACATGCCAAAGTCAAATGGAAGAAGTTTGTGACAACCATCGCTAAAAAATACCTACCAAAATGAAACCTGAAAGGATGTATACAAATTGTGCTATAAACATAATGAATGATGTTTCTATGTCTACTGAGGAAGGAAAGTGGGGTCTATTATCATGAAAGCACTCTAGTTAGAAGAAGAATTAAATATCCTACTACAAAACATTTAAAATGTACACCCATTCATCAGAAATAACTATCTGAAACTGAATGCTCCAAGATATTCAAGCACATTTAAGCAATGTTGCAGCATAGAGGTAATTAACAGATGTCTTTATTCATTATGTAAACACTTTGCTATCAACTACAAGCAAAACTAGGATACTTTCCCTCTGCTAGTAAACACGCACATATATCTCTCAGAATTGATTCAATCTCAATTAGGTTCCTTCTTTAATGCTTTTGCTAAAAGGATGGATGACCTTGGTTTGAAGTGATATGCAAATTTATCTGCAGGTTAATTTCTTCCTGACCTTTTAGTGTTTTTTATTATATCATTACCTCTTGTCTCTGTGTGTGTAGATCTCCACACACAGTGGAGTATTTGCACTAACTGGGGAAATGAGAAGGGATACTACACAAGGTACTTGCTGAAGTTTTTTAAAATATTGTAATTCCTGCAATGTGTACAACTGTATTGCCTCGAGAGACAGCTGGGTTCTGTGGGACTGTACACAGAGATTCTCTCACTGTATTTACTCAGAGAATTATGAGAAAACTGAGTGACAGAGATTGGGATTTGAGCCACAGGGAAGGCATGGTATGCCACACTTTGTGCTAAATATTTGGCCAAATGCAGATGCACTTGTTTAGAAAAATCTGTTTTCCTGTGCTGATGTAGAATGTCAAGCATTTTTTTAGCATTTTGTTGATCACACTTATATGGGATTAGTGACCTATTCATTAGCCAGATTGCTCCATTTTGTTGCTCTGATGGGTTTCCATTATCCTCTCTGTTAGCCTTTGAGCTCAACATTACTTACATTACACATCACCACTTTTTTTTCTACAAAAGACTGGCACAAACTTAGCAGAGCTCACCATTCATTTCCTAACGCAATTCCATCTGAGCCAAGCCTGTCTCTTCTGAGCACAATACTTAATGGAATCCACAAAGATTTTTTCTACCATGTCTGCTGTGACAGCCCTGACTGCATGGACTGAAATGGCTCTGGGCCACAGGTTTCTAACAACCTGTGACAATATGGTCATGAACAAAGGAGGCTGATGCTGAAGTAAATGAGATTCCCCCCTCCCTCTTATCTATAAGAATGGTGCTTTTCAGGGCTCCGAGCAGCTCTGGGTAGATTTTACAGGCCAACTGACCCTGAAGCAACTGGGTTGTGATTCTCTGGTATTTCAGACTGTGATATTTTTTATCAGCATCAGGTAAAGACAGAAATTAAAATAGAATATGACACAGGTCCCAAGGCCTAGGGCTCACAGTATTCACAGAAGGTGCACTGAGACCCTTGCCAGTCTTAAGGAGTATTTCAATGCGTAGGTATGTTAATTTGCCAAATGTTGATGCATCTTTTCTTTTCTGACAGCTTAAACGCAGTTTACTGCAGATGCTTCTTGCCTTAAAACAAGTCTTAGATAAACGTTGCCTTATGGATGTAGGGATACCAAGAAGTCTATTACTTCTACCTATAGCAAAGACCATGCAGGCAATGCATGAAAGGTTGCAGTCACTGATGGCAGCTCTCTGCTACTGCAGGCAGCCACATCACACAGCCTAATCATCTGCAGAATCTGAACGTCTGCACTAGTTTAATCCAGGAGGAAGCAATTTTTCTTTACAGTAGCTCCTGTGGTGTTATGTTTTGGATTTGTGACCAGACCAGAAAAACACACGGATATTTTTGTTATTGCCCAGCAGTGCTTACAGAGTCAAGGCCTTTTCCGCTTCTCACATCATCATGTGAGGGAGGAAGGTGAGGATATTTGGTGTGATAGTATTTGTCTTCCCAAGTAGTTATTACATATGATGGAGCCCTACTTTCCTGGGGATAGCTGAATGCCTGCTTGCTCATGGGAAGTGGTGTTACTTTGCCTTGATCAAGAATGCAGTTTTTGCTTTACCTGATAAACTGTCTTTATCCTAACCCACAAGATTTCGGACTTCCAAATCTCTCCTTCATCCCAGTGAGGGGCTATGAGCATACTGCTCTGTGGAACTTAACAGCCTGCTTAGGAAGAATTTGTTTGTTCTTCCTCAATACGCTTATCTAAAAGCTCTTCCAGAACTGCATTCTCCATTGAAAGTGTTACAGGGTGCACAGTGCTTGCACTATTTATTTATAGACCTGTTTTCCATGAATCTGTTAAATCTTTTCCTGAGCGTCTGCTTGCACAGCCTCCTTTGGCAGCCAGTTCCAGAAGTTTACTAGTGTAAAGAAGTTCATTTTCCCCATCTGTTTCAATCTTGTCCCAAATAACAGGTTGGTACCAGCCTTTGGTGTCTGAGTTCCGCTCATGCGCAGAATGTAACAGTGTACTACTGTGCGTGAACTTACCTTCTTTTTTCTTCTTTTGGCAAAAGACAAGAAGTGGTTCCATGTGTATGTAACAATACCCCTATTCCTTCTGAGTAAGGTATTCCGCTGCCCTTAAAGGCACAGTCCAGAATGGGGTCAGCAAGGAAATTATGTTCACATTATCTAACAAATCACTAAATCACAGAATGGTTGGGATTGGAAGGAGCCCCCAGAGATCATCTAGGCTGACCCCCTTTGTAGCCTTCCAGAAAGATATGAGTTAATGGTTTTCAAAGACAATTTTCTTTAATAAAACCTCATGTTTATAAACAATAATAATCTGGTTTAAGATTATAAAGGAATCACTGATAGTAAAGCAACAGAACCTGGAGTTTTGCTGATACATTCTTCAACTGTATCAGTATAATTTATACTGAATTTATATGTATTTATACAAAGTCATAAGTTATTTGCAAGCATTAATATATCAGAAGCAGAAACTGAAATTAGGTAAGAATCATGAGGAGGTAGGTGCTATAAATTTTCAAAGTAAATCATTAGAAGGTTTTTAAGAAAGTTGAGTAAGTTAAGAAAGTTAAGTAAGGGCAGGTTGAGTTGGTAGGCTAAAAACCCAAATACACAATTTTCTTCATTGTACAACTAAACAAAAGTTGTAACTAGAGATACAATCATCAGTATGTCCATTTCTCCCTACAAACTTGAACTATTTCAGTCACACATTGTTGTTTGTCACCTATAAATAAGTGCTCCATATAAAAATCTCTCAGAAGATGGAATCTGCATAAATATTGTATGTAGCAAAATACAAGATTAGCACATGCATTCAAAAAACACACAGCTTACTTAGCAACTGAAGCTGAACTACTACTGTGATAATGAAAGTAAAAAGAAAATCATGTTTTGCCTACATATTGCTTCCTTATAATATATATTTCATCATGTTTTGCAGATGGCAAGAGCAAAACTGACATTGAGTCAGAGAAAAATCAGCCCCTGAATTTTACAAAGAACTGCAGCTTGTTCAGACTGCTAACATGTGGAAAGTGAACCCATTCATAATCCACTACAAAAGTGTTGGATTTTTCTAGGAAACCAAACCAGCTGCCAGAAAGAGGAGAAAGTGTTTCCAGATGCTATTCTCTTTCCTGTTTACTGAGGGGATTTTTGTTTGTTGTTTTTTTTTTTTTTGTGTGTGTGTGTGGTTTGCTTTGTTTTGTTTTTTTTGTGGGTTTTCTGTTGTTTTGTTCCATCCCCTGATAGACAAAAATATGTCAACAAATAAACATATTTTGAATCACAGTATTCTCTTAACTCCTCTCAGTATTTCTTTCAAAATATTGAAAATCTTAGGCCTGTAATTTTACAAGGACTTTACAGGCAATCATAAGATGGTTGCATCATTTTGCAACTAAATGAAATCCACAAATTTCAGGAAACGCACATAAGCCAGAAACAGCACATCACTTAAAAAATATTAGTAATCACAGGAAGATCGCAGTATTATACAGCCTAAACCCTGCAAGCACTGGAACTGGGCACTTCACTATTCAGCTTGGACAGCATATTGGATATACTAGAGTCAAAATGTATTCCTTACCCATTTCTTATAAATGAAATAGGAAATAAAAATCTGAAGCATACAGTCGTAGCATGCTGTAGCTTTCAATGCCTTTACTTCAGACTTTTTCATCCTCTCTATAACTAGAGTACTCTTCCATGGCAACTGGAAAGACAGCTGATTCCACAAAATGTTGTTAGAAATACCTGCTTTATTCAGCTGTTTTAAATCAAAAGTTCCAGTCCTTGAAAGGGTGCCTATCATCCTTACATCACCACATTACATCATGCCAGTGGTCAAACACTGGCACAGGTTCTCCAGAGGGATTCTGGGATGTCCATCCTTGGAGATGTTCTGGGCTGAAATGGACACAGTCCTCGGCCTGTTTGATTCCACCATCCCTGAGCAGACGGTCAGACTACAAGACCTCATCAGGCCACTTTCAGACTGAATTACTCTATGATCCGATGAGTGTATCTATGTATACATGAGTATAGAGCAAGACCAAAGCACCCTCAGAGAGTCTCCAAAATTATCTGTCTTTAGGAAAAGTATTTAATAAGCTTTTGCTGCCATGCTTTAGTATAAAGCAGGTCAATATTTATCTTCATTCCAAACATCATTTTGCTTTTTTCCAGCTTTCAGAACAGAAGATGACATTTTTTCATGTTTATCATTTGGATTTGTTCTGCTTCACAATCATCACATATAATTTAACATTTAATAAAGTGATACTAATAAAGTAAAGTAATAATCAATATTTCTGAGCTTTCTGTTCATATTTTTCATCTTCTATCTGCTCTCTTGATCAAGGGATTTACATCAGCAAATCATAGATGCTACCTATGTTGTTGCCTTTTCAAGGTCCTTAAAGAAACATGCAGTTTCTCTGTTTTTAATGTCAGGGACTAAAAATTTCTTTTTCTGGGCTTTTTTATTGAATGAAATGGCAGCAGAACATTTTAAGAGCATTATTTGTAAGTGTGCTGTGCAAATCAGGAGTTTGATTTTGATTCCTGAGTTTTATGAAATATTTTAAACATTTCTAATACAATTTTCTCTCAGGAATAAGTATCTTAGATTTGACCTAAGATACTTGAATTCATTCTCTTTTCCAAAATTTTTTAATTCAACAGATAAACTCTTGACAATTAAAGGTTATTATGACATTTTATGTCATACCCAGGAATAACTGGTTTTAGACATGAGAGTACATGTTTCATGATAGCATTTCATATATTTCTGCTTCATAGTAACAATAGTTACAAATCGATTTGTGCTTTTACATTAGCAAGAAAAACTTTTTGCATCATAGATATAGGTTTTTATATTTACTGTATTTTTTCATCACATTTTCTAACGCTGCCAGCAGATTTTATTTTATTAACTTTATATCTGCCTTGAAATATTTGCTTGCTTGAAAATTTGATTTTTAAAAAAAATTTCATTTGCTTTGCTTTCTCTGTAATAATTTATATAAATGAATATACATAATCACCTATGGTGCTTCCATAAAGGCAAATTTATACCTTAAGCAACAGTTCAAAGTCATAACTCAAGAAAGATTTTGTTTCCCCAATCTATGTTTAACATAATCCTGTAAACAACTTCCAGTTGACCAAAAGCTGAACAAAAGATAGTATTTGGGATAAAGGAATACACATAATTAACTGTCCTGAGATACTGGTTTGGATTGAATCATTTCTTCTAATGTAAACCACTTACTTTTCAGCAGTAAACCACTTCTTTTTCTGCAAAATATGAAAAAAAAAGCCATCTGAATTCCATCAGGAAGCTTGCTTGTATAGACACACTTCTGTAAATAATCCAGGTAGCATTTTAATTTCAATTTAAAGACTTGAAATTGAAAATAACTTGAGATAAAAATTCAACATACTACGCTAGATCTGATTTATTAAGCCTCCATTGCATACTTAGACAGCTCTTAGAAACTTTCCAGGATCTCCAGGGACTGTATTTTCTACACGTATTAATTTTCGTAAGTATGGTGTTCTACATGGGAACAGGAAGCAAGGGAAAGAAAAATAGCTGGAGAAGGGTGGGATGGGGGAAGATTAGGGGAGGCAAAGAGAGTTGCAGCTGGGACAAAATGTCTAGTCATAATTAATTACAGACAAGTAGTAATTTGGAATGCTTGGGGCAAACCAGAAGGGAGACATGAATGGTAACTAAGATAAACCCACACCTAGTCCATGACATGAAATCAATTTATAGAATTTAAGCTTCTTTTACAAGCCTAGTTACAGGAAAAATAAAAAGTAAATGCAGTCTCCCTTTTCTCTAGGTTTTCGAACCATTTATTTTTTCCTCAGTTTTCAGTCTTTATGAAAGGTAACTTGATTGCTCTGAGTGTTTTTTACAGACAGTGCAAATCATCTTCGTCTTTATAGTAAAATAATGCATTATGTATATAACAATAATTCCCAGACAAACACAATACTAAAGATGAGTCTTGCCTATTTTTATTTTCTGTTTCTTTATCAGGGCTTTTGCAGTGTTGAGAATCTGCTGGGCAAAATGAGAAAAAGACAAGAAATGATTCTTTCTTCAAATGTTGAAGTGTTGCAACTACCTTAGTGATGAACTGACAGGATATTTTGATCAGTCGCTCTGAAGACAATATTCCCATCAAGTCTGGGACCTAATACAAAAGATGTGTCTTAAGGGCTTCTGAGTTCTCACCTCCCCAAGATCTCCTACTCTACCTCTCCCATTATTATTTCCATTCATCCCCATATATCTAAATCTATCGATATAATCTATATCTATATCTAAATACCTATTTTTATCTGTATCTATCTATGTTTCTATGTATCTATCTATCTATCTGTCTATCTATCTATCTATCTATCTATCTATTTATCTATCTATGTATGTATATCTATATATATCTATCTCCTGGTACACCAAAGAGCAAAGAGTGAAAACAGATATATCTTTTGTTTACACTGGAGGCTTAACACCTTCATCTTGATGGACTCCCCTGTGGTTGTTTCAGTTAAAATATGACTGCTAATAGTAATAACAGTGAAGCATGAACTGCAGTCTTCATCCATCCTATAACACAGGTTGTCATATATTTCAGATGTCTTTACATCTGACTGCACTGATTCAGAAGTAAAAAAGTCAGGGGAGTCCTACAATTTAAGATGAAAAGCACCCTCTTCAAGACTTAAGCAGCACCAGGTATTGAGTGAAATACATTGGGCTGGCCAGCATTGGGGTGATTTCATCTTCATAGCATGGCACTGAGGGCAGAGTCATTAGTCTTTAAGTTAGTCCATAAATAAAAGGTGGAGGAGGAGAAAATAATTGGCAGCTGAAAGTTCTGCAGTGCACAATGCTCAGTGTACTCTGCCCTTACCTGACAAGCTGTGACAGTAAGGTCATTTGCTTTAAAGCTAAGACTACAAGCTTTTCATTCAGACTAAAAAGTCTGCATCTTTCTATGCAAGGCGTAGTAGACATTTTTGTTCTCGCTTACTTAATTTGTCACTCACACTAATCATGAAGTTTAATAACAAAAAGAATACAAATGTGCTGGGAATTATATTCAGATCATCTGCATTAAAAATCACATATTTGCCTGTTCACCTGCTAATTCATAAGCCTCTCAGAACTTTTTTCTTAAAAACCTGAGAAAGATAGGACACTTCTAATAACAGCAAGAATATGCCAGACAATAATAAATGCAAACACCTAATTCTGACAGACCTTTTTTTTCAGTGCTTCTGTTGAGTGATTCTATCAGTTGAAAAGACGTGGATGACACTACCTGTCTCTGACTAGCTGGAACTGAAGTCAGGAAAACCTGAACAGCAAGACTCAGAAGAGAGGTTGGCAGCAGGATGAACACTCACTTTTTGTCTCACAATGATTTACAGAGCAAATTAATAAACAAGGATAATGTCTTGTCATCATTCTCCCCTTTAAGTTCATCCATTACTGCTAGAACTGAGAAATGAATGAACCTGAAGGCAAATGGAAATAATCTTCATCCTTAGGAGGTTGTTAGAGCTTGATCATTTTCACATTTACAGCAAGGTAAAAGATTGCTCATGATGCACGAGGCAGTACAGAATCCTGTTTCCTTATTCTTAGCTTTTTATTGATTGCAGGAAGAAAAACCATCATAACTACACAGTAAGTGCACAGGACTGAATAAAGAACACTGAGTAAGAAGGAGGTATTTTAACAAAGAGAAGGCAGGTTGCCAAAGAGTTATTTCATGTCATATCAATGTCCACATTGTCCTGTGTGTTCAGATTTGGAGAAAGTTAAGACTTTATTCTTCACATGTCTGGTCACTGCCATGAGCCACAAGTCTTAAAGGAAATGCTTTCCTTACTCTCAGTGAGTAGGATGATACCAAAAGTCCAAGTGGGATCACCCTGCTATAAACAAGGCCTGAATCAAGTCCTGAAGGTGAATAATACAGAAGGCAAAAGAGACAAGACACAAGTAAAATTTGAATGTTTCATGATTCATTGAATCTTGAAACTCCTGCACCCCTCAATCTGTATCAGTTCAGGTTAGAAACCTGTCAGTTCCTGTGAGCTAAATACCATGGCTTGACAGTACTTGCATGGAACATCTCTAAAAGAGAGAGAGCAATCTAGGTGATCCTAGGTTTGTCTGGATCCCAGACTGGAGCTGCCAGCTCATTAGAAGTACAACACAAGCATTAGGAGCAACTCCATAGAGCAGGTATTGTCCTTCAAAGTCTACATAAAAGCAATAGCCTGAAAACTTACCATGGAAGAGATGCTATGCCCTTCATCTGCCTTTGAAGTAACTTTTAAATCACTCAAATCTGTCTTATGTACACATTTGTGGTAGTGAACGCACAACACTGAGGAAAAAAAACCAACAGTTCTTTTGTGTTTGTAGACAGCCTTGTGTAACAAAACCCTGGTCTTTGGCTAGAGTCCTGTAGTGGTACTAAAGAGAATTTGAAAGGCGCTACTGAGCACATCTGTAGCATGGCCAGGTCTTCCACTTCACAATTTCCGTCTCTCAAACTTTTAATCTGTTATTATCACTAACAAACTCATTCAGCCTCATCTTGTGGAAGTGAAGAAGAGGAATGCATAATGGACAAACACAAGGTATAGATAGTTTCTATAAACAGAAGCACAGAACTGGTTATGAAAATAAGAGGAGGGATTGCATTTAAGGAAGATTCCACACTTTTCAGCATGCAAACTCCGTTTTAATATTGCACACCAATTACATCTGATGAGAACAGCTGAGAAACAAAGGACAGACAGCAGCCTATTTAATACCCAGTCACTTGACCCTTTTGCTTACTGGAGGAGTTTTAATGGCCAAGTTGTAATTGGAAGGAATGAACTTCCTTGCTTCTGGCTATCTGCTTGTCTCTTGGTGAAAGTTTCAGCTCAAATCTATCACTCATTTGGAAAAGAAGTACTACCAGCTGTATTAAATCTAATATTTCCTAGGGTTTGAATGCTTGACTTTCTGTCTTTAGTTTCTCTCTTCATGCAACTTTTTATTCTGTGCCCCTACATACAGTCAAAATGCTAAATTATGATTGACTGGAAATATATTAACACTAGGTGCCAATGTCAATGTACAAAGGAGCTCTGCAAGGTTACCCTAAAAAACCTACAAAAGCCTGTCTGGATCTGTAAGAGTACAAGAAAAACAACTATCTGAAGTAGTCCAATTTGTCAGCTAAGTTTCCCTGCCTTCATCCACAAAACGGATTTATTCCTTAAGCACAACTAAAAAAGAAGTTTTGATATTTCACCTTTTATTTGTTTAAGAGATGTAATTACTGCACAAAATTACAACATAAAACACAATTACTAATTGTGTTTTCTGGTCTGTCCTTTTAAAGATGGCCTTTAGGTTCTGCAAAAATATCGAATTACAGTTTTCAAAGTGGTGTGGCCTAATTCTACAAAGTTTCCTCAATTTCTAGGAAATTGTGGTTCATCATCTGATAAAGATTGAAGCAAAACAGCAGCACACCACAAATCTTACCAGATGGTTTTCTTTTTTTTTATTTTCTGGTTTTATGTAATACAAACCAGGGTGTTTTGTTAAATATAGGCCTCTGTATTTTAGCAAAAATGTCTGTTTTGCAAGTTACTGTTTAAATAAGTGGTTACCATTTAAAAGTGCTTGATTTTTTATTCAGTCAATCTGTCTAGTTATATTGGAAAATTTTCCTGTGTATATCTATATCTCTCTATAGGGTGTTTCTAGTCACGTATGACTAGACACAAAATAACAGGTATGACTCAAAATAAATTTATAGTCCTCCAAGTTTTTTTAGGTATATTTATATTTGATCTCTTTTACCTTTTTAAGATTTCTCTATATAATGAGAGAAACAGTAATTACATTTAAACAAAATGTAGCCAAATAGAGCCAATTATAAGTTCCCAGTTTGGTTTTGGTTTTTGCTTTTCACAGAGTATGTGTAGCCTAGTCACTTCTGATCATGTAACATCTCTGTGGAAATTCCAGTTGCTGCTTAGATGGGAAAGTAATGGAAAAGAAATATCCAAAGACATTGTTAGCAGCTTCTAATGAAGCACTGGAGTAGGCAGTGTCTTGTGACTATCCAGCTGTCTCTGCATCAGCAGCTCTGTTACTGAGAGTACACAAGGTTAAAGGACAGATGGATTTTTCAAAATGCCTAAGGGAGTCAGGAACTGAAATAACAATGATTTTGATGGTAATTAGTACACACTAAACTTAAATCTTGATGTCTACCTATAGCTCCAGGAGCCTTTAATATCCTGTTAAATCTGGCTACGAATGACCTACCTGTCATTGTCACAGCTTCAGGCCAGCATTTCAACATCCACCCTTATTCCCGTTACTCAAACAACTCATGTCATTCTCAGCTCTGTTTATTCATCTTTTCCCATGACCTGAAACTTTCTTTTGAAAGTCCCTTTGTAGGAGAAGAGTTGTGAAGGGAAGAGGGATGCATCCTGTAGAGTGTTCTGTAAAACACCTCACAAAAATAAAGCAATTTGGCAGGCTCTGGAGAAAGAAACTTTGATATCCAAACTGTGAGATTATAAATAAGGCTCCCTCCACTGATTTTCTACATTTGTCCAAAGAACTTTTATCTGTAAATTCTGCTTAAACCCTTTTGATCATCTTTTGGGCCACCAAATAGTTCTGGAAAGATTAGGAACCACATCAGTAGTCAGCAGTGAAATCCATGACTGCCTTTGTAACCTGAAGTGCATTCACATCAGGAAGTGCTAAATGAAAAAGCTTCTTATGTCACCTTTTCCAAGTAAATCCTTGAACAGCATCATATTATAAGTCTTCTGACCTATTGTGACTGCTATGTAGTAAAAAGCAAGGAGCCTGGGGTGTAGAAACTTTAGCCAATCTGAGTGTTTAACTGACTTTACAGTCAAATGGGAGTAGAAATCAAAATGTCTTTGCAGAGCTTTACATTTGCTACTTAATTAGTACAGTGTGCCTATCTCTACAATGCCAGTCATTTTTTTAAAGGGACTGCCTAAATTGTAATAATAATGTTTTTATTCAAATAAGATTTTTTCCAAAAAGTCTTACATTTTACCTAAAATTAATAATTTGATTATAATTTTGTTTAACAGCAACACAGAGAACTTCTTGCTATTCATAACAGCTACCTTTATTCTCTCAAGATTGAGGCAATCTGACTTTAAATGTCAACGACACACACTTAAAAATAAATGATCTTTATTAGCAAGCAAAACTAACCTTTTCTATATAAACTGATCCATGTAACTCGGAATTAATTTCATTTTGGACACAAATCATAGATAATTTGGGATTCAGGATCATTTTGGCAGGATTACTCTTGAAGAAGCTCTTCCACCTGTGTTTTTGTTTCTTTATCATAACAATGATTACTTAATACTTATGTTGCAGCAGTAACATGAGCTCTCTTAAGAATCAGGTTTTAGACTATGTGTGAATTCCATATCTCATATTCCCTGCCAATATCTACCATTTGGCTTATCTACCATCCAGGCATGATAATCAACACATTAGGCATGTCCTAAATAGTTCTATTACTATCTTTCAGATAGACAAGGTGTAATGTGAAATTTTAAAAATCATTAATAGAAAAACCACCCAGATGCAAGGTTTACCAAGCCTATGGTATACACTAATTTCTGGGAAAAGTTATATTGTATGTGAGTCCATAATTAACACAGCTGGTTCTGTAATTACACAGAATTACTCACATAATTAGTTTAAAAAAAAAAGGCAAAACCAAACACAAAATTTTGAGGAACAAAGCATTTCAGGCTGCTTAAAGAGCTTTAATTAGTCTCCTGCTCCAACCATCATGATATGATCCTTGACTGCTCACTGGTTATTAATTATTCTGGAGGGCTTCAGCATTATTCAGTACAGGATGCAGACAATACTCATTTAGCATAACATTGCCCACTCTCCAAATTTACTCTCATGCTTCAATATGTGGATCTCATTTTAAATCTAATGTGTTATACCAAATCTTGTTATAAAGACCACATTTTCTCACAGGATTTTTTATAGTGCTCATTAGTACAGCAGATGATTGCTTCATAAATCCACCTATCTTTGCAATACCTCCATGAGGGAGTATCTGGCATAATTTGCATTCCATAGTTTGGATATTGAGGCTGAAATATGTTAAGGTTAAAAACACTTGTACTTAGTGCTCAATCTGAGATGCCAACAGGCTTTTTTTTTTTCTTTGAATGACTGCATTAGATACATGCAGAGAGTGATCCTTATTCTGGTTGCAGCTGTGAATGTTTGGTATTTTCACAAAGTGGACTTCTGGGTTTCCACTAGGTACACAGAAAATTAGGATCAGACTAATGACTGTTCTATGAAGAAATGGTTTATGAAATGGAGGAAGCATCATGCAGGAATGTTGTTCCACAGGCAGGGCTAGAATCCAGTTCTCCAGGGGAACATTCTCCTGCCTTTGCTATGAAATTATTCATCAAACTTTAATCCCTTTCTTAATTTTTTAAAACAATTTCTAACTTCTACAATAAAAATTGTGGACAATATTCTACTTACACTACATCATTCTGCCTCAGCCTGACCTATTCTTCAGTGGCTCCACAGTTTCGTTTAAAAATTTCTCTCCTGAATCTTCCTTTTCACCTTTCATTCTCATAATTTCTACAGTCTTCTTTTCCTATTTTATTTCCTTACTTTTTCTAATATAGTTAATGCTCTGGCTACTGCCTTCTCCCCACTGTATCTTCCCCCTGCAGCCACCCAAAAAACCCCAAAGCAAATTTTCCCACACTGCCTGGGCAGGAGCAGGACATCATTGTGGGTGCATCACAACCAAATGCAGTGCTTCCAGCTACAGACAAGATATGAAGTTACTGCAAAAGTCCCACCTGGACTCTCAGCCAGAGTTTGGCAGTTACTTCTGTTTTAGGGGACTGTAAATTCTTCTCAAGTTGTACTGGTGAGCTATGGTGGCAAGCTGTGTTTTTAATACATGAACTGAGACTTACCTGCTCAACATAAAGTCTTGCAGATTCTGTGGTCCAAACCAGGAGCTGTTTTGCTGTCACCAGATTTGAGCACAGATGTGTTGGAGGCCATGGATGAATTCCGCCCTGATGATTGAAGTCATTGAGCTCCTCTGGAGCTCACTTGTTTTTTCAGTATTGTTGAACCTGGCTACATAAAATTCCTGACTTGGACTCCTCAAAATAACTCCTAAACCCAAAAGGTATGGCTATGGAAAGGACTAGATTCTGCCAAAACCAAACAGAAAAAATAGATCTTGAACAAAATGCCCTTAAAGACTATAATAAAGCTTTCATTTCTTCCTGTGATTTACACACACACACCACAGATTAATATATAATATCCCATTGTATAATTGTTTTTCATAAAAAGTCCTGTAATAAATAGTAGCTGTCCTGAAAAAATTCTGATACTTATCTAGAAAAATACTGTATAAATATATTTTTTATGAAGTTCTGAATAAACAGTTGTATAGCTTTTATGATAGTAAGCCTATTTTAGATCTAAATCTAATAACCATATGAATCTATTTATTAGTAGAATCCAAATAATCTGTGAATATAGGGGGTGCAGAGGTTACAGAAAAAGATCATTGAGTGAACAGTGCTTATTAAATTATCATCTGTGACTCTTAGGGAATCTTCACGAAAGGATCAAAAGTCAGTGCCATTTTCCCCACACATTTCCCTTGGTGCAAAAGAAAACAGTCAACATATGGTACAGAGCCTATTATTCATGGATATGCATTCAGTGCCTCAGGCAATGAAAACTGTAAGTGCTCCTAATTCTATCATTTTTGTAATTATTATTACAATATATTCCTTTTATTGTTACCTTTTTGACACAGAACCAAACCTACCTTCCTCCTGCCACACTGCTCTAGTGCCTATGATTGAGTTGTAATCATCTGACTTTATATTCTTCATTCTCTCTGCATAATTCTATCTCTGAAGTTTAGCAGTATGTGTGATTACCCGGTGTTCAAAGTTGACTCCTCTATGTCTGTGGTGTTCTAGAGTTCATCATATATCACAGCTAACAGCACACTATCCTAACAATGTCAAAGCTTAGGGTGGCAATGTCTGTGGCAATATTTGATTTTCTATATCCTAATCTACCATTTTTGCAGGGCCTGGAAGATTTCCTTTATTACTCTATTTTTGTATTTTTCATACCTCATTCTTGCTGATCATACCAAACAGTGTCCTGCTGCCATTCAGGGGGATCATCACAAACTGGAGAAGTGGGTTCTCAGAAATGTCATGAAGTTCA
This sequence comes from Grantiella picta, assembly GCA_013397955.1. Classification (NCBI taxonomy): domain Eukaryota; kingdom Metazoa; phylum Chordata; class Aves; order Passeriformes; family Meliphagidae; genus Grantiella; species Grantiella picta. The sequence goes on along the minus strand of VZRM01003044.1, from coordinate 468,563 downwards.
ACAGCGAAGAGTGTAAAGCCTTGCACAGGGGGAAAACAACCCCAAGCACCAGTATATGCTGGGAGCCACCCAGCTGGGAAGTTACTTGGCAGAAAAGGCTCTGAGGATCCTGGAACATGAGATAGCAAAGTACACTTGAGGCCAAGCCGGACAAGGGTATCCTGGGGTGCATTAGGCAAAGTATTGCCAGCAGGTTGAGGGAGGCCATCTACTCAGCACTAGTGCTCCTCTGCTCAGCACTAGAGAGGCCACACTTGGAGTCATGGGTCCATTTTCAGGCTCCCCAGTACAAGAAAGAGATGGAATTACTGGATAGAGTCCAATGAAGAGCCACTAAGATGACAAGAGGGACTGGGACATCTCTCCTATGAAAAGAAGCTGGGACTGTTCAGCCTGGAGAAAAGAAGGTTCAGGGGGGTCTTGTCAATGTCTATAAATACCTGATGAGGGTGTGCAAAGAGGATGGAGTCAGATTCTTTCCGGTGGTGCCCAGTCCCAGGACCAGAGACAATGAGCATAGGGAAGCTGCAGATTCTCCGTGCTTGGATATATTAAAAAACTCTCCAAAGTCCGAAGCAACTGTTTCCAGGTGACCCTGCTTGAACAGATGGGTTCAACTAGAGGAACTCTGAGGTCCCTTTCATCCGCAACTATTCTGTGCTTCTGTGATTCTCCCTACTCTTTCTTTTTTCTTTTTTAGTCTCCGACATACCACTACAGTTCTGTAGCTCTACATTCATTAATAGCTGTAGAATTTCTCAACCCCAAATGGTTTAAGAGCCAATATTGAGCCAATTACAAATAGGTTGCCATTAATGGGAAAAATGTGCATCAAAGTATGATTTCCCTGTGTCCCTGAACATTGAATACCTTGTAAAATATAATCCTGCCTGTCATGACAAAAGAGACACAAATGATTAAGGCTTGCAAACAAAGTGTTGTAAGGCCACAGAGAGGGTCTCACACGAAATGATGATGAGCTTTATGCAGTCTGTTCATGTTTATAGGGAATATCAGAGATGCAAGGTTATTTCTTTTTTCTGCCTTAATTAATTAACTCATGCAAAGCTACTCCAGTAGCTTCCTCTGAAATTCAGAGCCTCATTTCATAATATGCGTTGAGTCTAGTTCTTCACATATTTTTCTCATGAAAGATGGATAATGAGAGTTGGAGGCACTAGGCGAGTGATTTCCATGCATATCATTCATATTCAAATGCAACAGCAACACTTAAAAAGGAGAAATTCTGGGAAAAACATGAAGTTGCAGAGATAAAATTAATTCTGTATTGCAATATAACTGAATCTGATGGAGACAAAATTGTGTGGGTGCCAAAATGCTGGCCTTTCCTCTGAGGACTTGCCTTTGCAATTTTAGCATTCTTTTCTATAGCTCAGTGGGCTTGAAAACATAAATATAGTCCTTATATTTGACAGTCACAGATACCATGAATAAAACGGAAATCAACGCATGGTTCAAAATTTTATGGGAAGGATCACAAATACAATATTTTTGCCTTTATTTTTTGGTAAGAAAGGAAATATAGGAAAAAGATACACTCAAAGTCATGACAGCGTTGTAAAAGTTAAGAGATTTGGTCAGTCTCACCCTGCCTTCTTGTAAAGTACTCACCATTGCTTATAATCAGCATCACAGTTGCAGTAGTACTTGGGATCAGTACAGTTGCGTTCGATGCCGCAGGCACATTTTTGAATGCCAGGTCCTGATCCGCCCCAATAGTAGTGCTTCTCATTGGCTTTTCCAACCCACCAGGTATATGGATTCCCTTCTGCAAGGAATGAAAATGCAAAGTTATGATGCATCAAAGAGGCAGAGCTCCATAATGCATTAGCTGAACTCAGATGTTTCATATGCAAATACTAACAACACATAACCTGAGCCATCCCACATTTCTGGCAAACAAATGAATTCATTATTACTGAAGGTATTCAAAGGACCTTGCCAGGTAAACAGAACACATTTTCTTTTCTGTATTCACACAATTTATAATGATTGAATTTTTTTTTTATCTTATGTGCTCTTTGTTTAGCCTTTTAATTGTATTCTGTATAATGGGAATATGTGGGCAGATTCCATAATTAGTTTCAATTCATTTCAAACTCACATAGTAAGCTATCAGATGGATTATTTCAATATTTGACCTTGACTGCTGCATAGAAGATGTGTTTATTTTCTCTTATTTATTTATTTATTAAATAAAATGTTTTAATTGAAAATTATTCTGTCTTCACTGGAAAACAAACATGTTCATAATGCTCTTTCCAGCTGGTGCAAAACAAAGAGTAAAGAGATATTATCAAACTCCAAAAGCATCTTAACCATTTAAGAAAAGTATATATTTTTTTAATGTAATAGTTTAGCAGAGGTGCTCTGAACTTTGATGAAATCATATTTTTTGCATTGTCTGTAACTTGATATTTTCATACACTGCCCTGAGCTTATTTCTAATCCTTCTGGACTAATTAGGCCTTTATGTGTAAATGAAGACAAAAACCCCCTCCACTCTAATTTCTAATTTGAAAAAAATGCCCTTACTGGAAAGTTCTTTTTTATACCTCTGGTTCACGAAGACACTCAAATATTAACTCAACTTCAAACACAAGTTAATAACTCAATCAATATCAATGTATTTAGTAATTTTTCACATTGAAAAATAATGATTGAGCTCAGCCTATAAACATGTTTTTTTAAAAAGGCGTTTTCCCTCCTCAAATCTGCTGGTGGAATTTATATATTAAATGAAATTAATCTATGCAATACACTTATTAAAAAATTTTACCAGTAAAAATCCTATATAATACTCTATTTCCATATATATGTTTGCACATCTCATATATCCCCCCAAAACTACAGGCGTAATCTTTAAAATAACCATTTCACAATTAGATTTGATAATTTAGACCATAAAGCTACTTATTCCAGACAGAAGTTGAAAGTAATTCACGCAAAACTCTAAAGAAAATCAAATTCTAGAGATCAAGAGAACAACCAAATATCTACACATACGTTTAAAGAGCAGAAAATCCAAACACATGCAGCTCTCTGAAAACACTATTTTCAATGTATTTGAATTCGTAAACATCACATAAGATAACAACAATACAGTAATGTGAAAAATTCATGGTGGCTGAAGGTTTTTATTAGAAGTTGCTGTACTGCACAGTGTGGCCATTCAGCTCTAGAGCTAATGCAATGGGTGTGGTAATAGCATGACTTTATTCTAGACTATAAATTGGCCATTTTAGCTTCTGTGACTCAATTATCACAGAACTAAGTGCTGCAAGTTAGAAGAATGTGCCACGTGACTGCTGCAGCAGCATTCCTGACCTGCAATGCCATCTAACAATTCTAACAGTACATAGCCCTGGATTACAAAAGATTATTTAATAAGCATTTAAGGGAAAATGTTATGTTTCCACAGAGAATGACAGAATAGCTTATTGACACAGGATCCAAATACAGCATTAGTGATATCTGAAACTCCTATTTTATGGGTTTTTTTTCATTGCATATTTGAAGCTAGTTTTTATGCTGTGGTGCCAATGATGCCGTTTTGACTGTTACTCAAAATTCTCTTTGTTTACATTCCTTCTATCAAATGGAGGATTTCACAATTCAGTCAGCAAGTAATTTACTGGAAAGCAAGACTGCTAATTAGAGCACCAGGAGAAAAGAAAAATACTTAGAATTTTCAAAAAGCAGATCAAAAATTCAGAAACAGGTAGAATGACTACAGCAGATGAAAGTGACGGCAGAATTACAGACTACAGTGATGGCTGTCACAGACCATTATGACAGACACAAACGGGGCATGTTTGAACTCATTTAAAAGACAATTGATGTACAGTTTTAAACCATGAGCGTATTCTAGCATACTCAGAGCTGTTTTTCACATCTTTTGTTTTTAGTGTGCATATATGCTGGCTAGGCCCTATTTGAACCCATGCTTCTTTGTTCTGAAGAAAAGACCTACTATAGGGCTTAGGAACACAAATTTAGGAAGAGACTAATGTGCACGTTTAAAATTTTCAGAAAGATAAGAAAGAAGATAATATATGATTTTAAGTGTTTTGCATTCAGCACATATTCTGCTAGATGTCCCCACAACCAATAATCACAGCACTGTCTTGTGAATATCACCGAAGACTCAGACTGCTGGCACATTATGCTAAGGCTTGTAACAGAGGACATCTTGGTAGACACCTCATTAGCTGGCATCCATGCAGTGGGGCAGACTTCCCATTGGGACATAACCCCAAGGCACAGGAGTAAGATGAACCTCACACCAGACCATCCTGCACCACAGTGGCCATATGAGAGGTCCTGGAGCTCCTTTACTGTCTATGGTTAATAAAAGCAAAAGGTGTGGAGACCCATCTGCCCTGTGTCAGACAAATCAAATGAGAACAGCCCTTTTCAGTCTTCCTGCTTTGTGCCAGCCAATAAAAAGTTGAGCAGCATTTTGTCTAAAGCTCATACGCCTCAAATCAAGAATACTATGCAGTTATTTTGCAGACACTGCTATGACTGATCATAACAAATAGTAAAACTCCACAAATGGAGAGACTAAAAAACAATAGAAAAGGAAGGCTAGAAGGGAGAAGGATGTATCATCCAAGGAAAAAAATATTTAGAAATAGGATCACTGTTCACTCTCACACTTCACCCTCTTTTATACCTTTAGAGTCTCCTTTTGAGGATGCAAATCTTTCTGTTCTGGAGCCCTTTGCTTTTTTTTTTTTTTTTTTTGTTTTGCAAGATTTTAGAAAAGGTGAATCCAAGTAGAAGCAGTGCAGTCCAATGTGAAGACTGATCATTCAGATGATCATGATCATCTGAATGGATGTAATTTTAAGCATCAGAGTATTTTACCATAAATTATGATTTTGCTAAAATATCAATAGTATTGGTCTTATGGCATTAACAGTATATAAAGTCAGTTTAAGGATAGAAAGGTAGTTTTCCAGTGTGTTGCAATGAGAAGCAATACCAGAAGATATTTCTTCTGTTTTTAAAATTTTCTTACCTTTTATATAACTTTTGAGTCATGGGAAGGTTTTTAGTTGTTGTCATTGATTGAGTGCTTTCTTTCTCCTCCAAGCTTTTATAGACAAATAGCATCATGAGAAGATGGAGGAGGAAAGAGACTCTCTGCTTGCCATGGGATTTTGATTAGAATCAAGCCTTGATGCAGAACTGCTTTTTGAGTACAAACCAGCTCCTTCAAGGGATGCTGTGCCAAGTGTTTAGGTGTGTGCATACTGTGTTACGACCAGGATGCCTTTCCACTTCCTTTCTTGAAGAGAAGCCCCTCACAAGGTTTTGTGTGCTCAGCACTCAGTGACTTAGCAGAAAAATAAGCATATTATCAGAGTAAGATGTGGATACCAAGAAAATGGAAAAAGATATCCAGTTTTTAGGAGATCCTGTAGCCTCACAGAAAAGAGCAGTCTTCTAAGGACAAAATGGTCAATGTTATTTTACCAGGGCATGCAGACATATGAGCATGGCTATAACATCAGACTCAAATCATATTTGTAGTGATTTGAATCTCTATCTCTGTCTCTTTCTCTCACATAAACACACACACACAAAAAATGTGTCTTAAAGAATTTATATGTGTTACATTTAATGCATTTAATGCAGTAATACATTACTGAAATGTCTTTGCAGTGCTGGACTTTCGTTAAAATTATTTCAAAATATGGGTTCTTATTTAAATCCCTGTGCAATATTAGACCAGATTTGCAGTTATTAGATCAAAATACGTAAAGAATCTGGTCATAAATGTTTTCTGTCAAGTTCTCCTGTACCAAATATTCAAGAAAAAGTAAAGACTAAGGAAACTTCTTTTTATTCTCACAGATGACTTCTTTGTATTCTCACAGAGTGTCATAAAAAAGTGCTTTCTTTTTCATCTTATAAATATATCTTTGTGTGAACCATTTCATTTAATATAAAATCATTCCCCACAAAAGTTAATGTAGTATGAACAGAACTCTTAATAGTCAATAATATATTTATTTCTAACATAGCTGAACAGTCTCAAAATGTATAACTTTTGAAAGTGCACTTATGCTGAAAACTCTCAAAATGTACACATTTTGAAAGTACACTTTATACTTTACTGAACATTTAATATAAACAATTGCTTTTATTATTATTTTTAAATGCGACGGATTAATTAAAATGTTTCTACTTTCAACATTTTAGGGCTCTTATTTCTAGTTGTTCAGTACTAGCAGCAATACTGAGAGAACTTAGGGAACTGAATTAAGTGGAGAGATGCTCCATGGTACTCTGCAATCAGAAGGCCCCATTCAAAATACAGCCCTCAGAATGCCCATGACTATATTTATTTGTAAAATACCTGGAGAAGCTAAATACTCTTCCATTTACCCTGAAAATTTTCCTGACCTCTATATGGTCCTTAAAACCAAAGGAAATAGTTTATAAAGAAAGGCTACAAATACTTTCAAATGGAAATCAGTGGTTCAGAACCTCTGAAAAACAGGACCAGTGAAAATCACTTATTAGGGACCCTGTCTAAATTTAACAGTTACATTTAGCTGTTCTCTGCAAGCATTTAGGTGTTCATTTAGAGGACTGAAGAGCATTGAATGGAACTTTAAAATATTTTATTTTAAATGGGTCCTTTCCAGTTTCCACTAGTATTACAGATCTCCACTGAATACTAGGGAATGTCAACGACAATTATAGTACTTGTATAATTGTTATTATTTTCAGAAAAGATTATTTTGTTCAGTTTGTTACTTCTTTTTTAATGGAACAGCTTGAATTAATTGCTTGAATTAATTTCCCAGTTGTTGTTATTGGCAGAATAGGCAGGCCCAAATATATCTTTCAAAAATGTACTGCAGTTTTGGACACCTGAATTAATCATAGGTAGAAATGAAAGGTATTTCCCAGGGGTAATATATGATGATAAAATTAAAGACAAAACTTTAAAAAAAAATTCAATCTGCACATATGGAAAGCCAGGTCTAATTCTTCTATTTTTGAACAAAATACTTTCTTTAAACATGCATTTTGCATTCAGCTGCACTATAACACCTAGTACATTTAGCCTCACACAAGGACAACTTGATTTAAGGTCATGGTTCATTAACACCTGTGCAGGAATTCTATCTGCTATTGCAGTGAAGAAGCAGACACTGAAAGAATAATTTTGTCACTGTTTGAAAAGTTCAGCATGCTAATACGGCTGTGCACTTCACGGCTTTCACCTTGCTTCTTATTGCTAGCTTTTTTCTTCACACCATCAGCAGTATCTATTCCAGTCAGGTCAAATCTTCTTAATGAACATTGTAAGCCATTTACCTGACCTTTTGAAGACTTAATATTTGGAAAAAAATAAGCAAATATGGTTTAATGTCACTCATACATCAAGTACATCCACATGTTCCACTTTAAGATTCCTAAAGTCAATGGTGTTAAAGTTGTATAGGCTTTGCTGACCTAGTTTATTTTGTGCTGATTTGATTTTTCCTCATCTTTATTATTATGCGCATGCTAAGGACCAACACGAAGCTGAGTAGACAGTTTGCAGGTTTGCTGCCCCTGTCTCACGTCTGGGAAAGTGCCCACCTAGACTTAATACCCAGCAGCTGGGGAATTTCATGGCAAGAGTGGACGCTGCCAACTGAAGATGCTAAACTGTGAGAGATTCCGTTCCTGCTTGCAATCCAGGTGGACAACGCGCAGCTTCTGCCAGTTTCAGTGATCACTCAGAAGGCCGAATTATTTGAAACTGAGAAAAAGGAACTCAGAAAAGCGTCTGGCAGGTCACATTTCTACATTTCAATGACAGTACTTGTGTAGAAACTGACTTTGAGTGAACCTTCTAAAATAAAGGAGACTTCTTGTATAATATCTATATGTGGTTGTATTGAGATTGTTTTAATTAATATTTTACCCATTTTCCATTTCTTCCAGTAATATTTCTTGCTTGCTAATGTGCTGTGCAACATATACTCATTAATTTAATATGACAACTATAAGTGAAGTAAATTCTTTTATTGTTACTCTCATTTTGTTAACTGATAAATCATTTTTCTTTGCAACCAATTGGGAAAAGTATAAGGAGTGCTCACTATTTGTGAATAGAGTTTGCATCAGTGGTCACCATTTTACTAATGACTAACAGCTGAGATTAGTCAAATCCTCATGGCAACACGAATGAGACATTTGAGCACATTGGAAACTTAGGGCAGAAAACAGATTCAGAAACAAACCCACAAATGGAAAACCACTAAATGTACCTTTGGCCACTTTGGAAGACCAGGAACACCTAATTTATAGCTACTTGTGCATTTAATGGAAGTATAACCTGAAATTTTTAGTTTGCTATTTATGAAAATTTTAATTTTTTAGGTACTCACATCTGATTTAGTTTTGTATTTTTTTCACAGTGTTAGTACCCAATGATTTTTTTTTCTTTTACTAAGACTAGCCTCAAACATTTGTTTTCTTTGTAAGCTCACTGAGGTGGTTGGTTTATTTGACAGTACTATTTATTTGCAAAGACTGTTTAAACTGGGTGAAAATATAAGATTTAAAGGCTGCCCAGAAAGAGAACTCTGAAACATGACTTGCCTGTTAATATAAGAATTTGTGTGATTTGATATCTGAATTCATAGCAAAGCATTTTAATGCAACAGTCCTTGGAAAGAAGTGTTTTATTTTTTTCCTTTGAAAGATATTCAGAATTATGTCATACCCCAAAAGTAATCTATGAATGGAAAATATTCCTAAGATTTTAAAAGAAAATGGGCATAAATATTGGAAAATACTTGTGAAAAGTATACAAAATGTCAGTAAACGTTAATACAACACACTCTATTTACTGTTTTCTTAAGAGCACATTAAGAATTATTTAGTCCCCTTTTCCTCCACAGCCATGAAGTAGTGCATTTTAAAGTGGAGGTAAGGATAACCATCTCCATACTCCAAACCAGAAGAACTTCCATGACCTTCAATATAAGGAGCTAAAATAATATGTTCAGATGTCCAGACAGGAGCTCTGGGTTTCCCACTTATCCTGGAAGAGAACGCCCCTGTGATAAGTCCTCACCATAGTTCTTAGGCTTCAATTATGTTTTGGTGCATAAAAAGTGGCCAAACTGAGAAGAGCTCAAATTTTCTCATCTATGTTGAGTAAAGACAGAGAAGGGAACCTATTCAAGAGCTTGAGTAATAAAATTACTGCCTCAGTGATGGTCATGCCTCAGGCTGATGGCCATTGTCATGTTTTTCAGTTCACCCAAATATTCTCAAGTGCCTGTTAATTTTCAGAGAACTTATTTCATACATGTACATACAATCTCAAAATATAAAGCAGCAAATACAGTATCTTTTCCTAGATAATAGATATTTAGCTAAACCATCTTTTCAGGAAGGCTATAGTGATACTCCTGTTTATTGAGTCTGTATTTTTGTTCCAGTACAACTGCTTCTAAAATGTCAGTGCCTGAATCCACAAATATGTAGGCAAAGACGACTTTTCTTTCAGAATTAGCAACTTATAAAAAAGATCAGGAGGGAGAACTGTCATATTGATGTCCAATGGCATCTTATGAAAAAGCTGTCTGACAGCTTTATTTTGCCATTGGAGAGATTTACTCCTTGCCCTAGCTCATGAAAAGCTAGTACAGTACAAATGATTTTTTTCCCTTGTCAAGACTCATATTCCAAGCTGCAGCACTACTAACCAAGCCTGACTTGTTATTTTTCTTGGAATCAAGTCTCAGTGGTGAGATTTAGCTGGGGAAAGCAGCTGTCAGATGTCCTTGTATGCTACTATTGCTGAGATTTAAAGTGAATTCATAATAAAATCACTACAGTCCCTGCCATCCTTAACACCATGGTGTGCCAGAATTGCCACTGTTGCAATTAAGTGTGTACTGTAAATTCACTGAATCATTTAAGGCCCAATAAGTGTCTTTGCTTTAGATAGTGCCAAGGGGAAAAGAAAATATAAGTACTTTTAAAAAACAAAATGTAATTTGAGGGATAAAAAGAACACTTACAGAAATAAATATTGAATAAAACCAAATTATTTTAATTTTTACTATGGGTTCTGAAACAAGGGCTTATGGCATTTACTCTGTGAGGTGGGCATACAGGAAAATCACAGTCAGAAAATGTAAATGCATTCAGAATAGACTTTTCACAGCTAGGACTACCCCAGGAAGAACAGGTGCCAGCAACAACAAAGCTGGGCAAGTCTCACAACCAGCTTGTAACTCACTCTGAGGTTTGCCCAGCCAGGTCGTGACAAAATGCACATGTCCATGTCATGGGTTTGCAAAGAACGTCCTAACAATAAATCAGAGCGTTCCATGATTTTGCTATGTCATTTTGTGATTGAATATAAACTTCTCTCTACCCAGACTTGATGGATGGGTAAACAGCATACACACATATGTGTTGCCATTAGCACTGAAATTCTGCAGGTTAATAAAGCTAAAGACACTGGTTTATTTAACTCCTTTAAAAGGACATAAAAAAGCCCAGAAACTCACCAATGATATTCCAATAATGAGCAGATGCCTTTTGAAGTTTTCTGTAGTCGCAGCCTCATTTTATGGCATAATCCCATTGGGAAGAATTCAGAAATTGGTTATTAGCATAAAAATAGCTACTCTTATATGTAGTGTGTTTTATAGGGAGCATAAAATCAAACTGAAATTATTTGATCAGACTGAGTGCAAAGAGATGATCATTTAAGCTGGCACTGCATACATTATGTGGCAACAGGGCAAAGGCAAAAACAAGTTCTGTAAGAAGTTATGCCAGTGATGCTGATATTACAGAATTGCATTCATGATCTTATTCTTAGATTAATTCCCTCACTGTTGATATATAATGAAGACAATCACAACATTCTTTAAATAAGCTTAAAATAGTTAAATTATTCTTGGGATTTTGCTTCACACACCCACATAGGAGTGCCTTTAACCTGTACAGAGAAGAAAATGGGTAACATTCTTATGTGCACCTACATCATCCAGCCCAGAATATCTTGCTGCTGCATTTTATCTGATTTGCAGTAATAACAGCCTACACGGAACTAAATATGACAACTCCCTAAGAGCTGATGCCATCATTTGACTAACAAATGAACTAAAACTAACAAGATCCCAAGGTAAATTAAGCTACACTCAATGTGAGCAGAACTGATGCAAGCCTTTCCTCCAAATGGTCTTTCCTAGGAGGTCCCACACCTCTTGCAAGCATTTCTCCTTTGAAATGTTGCTCCTTGCCCCCAAGCAGTAGTTTAAGTTGAAAGAAAAAAGCCATTATAAGAGACAGAAGGACTTCAGGCTTCTCTCCACCCATGAGAACTTAATATCCGACACTTCATACAGAATGTGGACTGTGGCACTGTTGGAAATTGGTTTTGGGAAGCACAAGGGTTTTCTTTTGTTGATGAGACTGCTGCAGCTGCCGCTACTGCTGTTGATTTTCTTTCCTCACTGACCCTTGAGGAACCTCAAAACATTCAGCTTTACTTCTATTTCATTGTTCCTCCACTGCTGTATTGAAAGCCATGAATTCGTGATAATAACACTGATATTTCAGTCTAAGAAAATGTGTCCTTTTTTAATCCAATTACACAGTGTGCATGGACAGTTCTGAAGCCAGAACCAGCACTACTATACGAATAGAGATATTAACCTGTTTGCAAGGTAGCAACACTATTCCCAAACTGCCCATAATTCCAAGTCTGGAGGGTATCCCATCCTTTGGAACTAATAATGACTCAAACAGGTTTTACCATGACTTGCAGTGTGCTGTGTTCCATAAAATAGCAATGGATTTAAAATGAGGAAAAAATTACACAATGAGCCTCAGCACTGAGGCTTACAACAGGCTATCAAATATATTCAAATTGAAATAAAGGAAGCTACACTACACAAAAACCATCATTCTGGGACCAATAAAGATTAAAGCTAGAGGTCCAAACCCAAGCCATCTGTTAAGGAAGGGCGTTTGAGACAGAAATGGAACACCTTAAAGAATAACATTCCCAAAGAAACCCTCTCAGAATGCATTTTCATGTTTTCATGTTTCTACAGTCCAAACCCTTTCATTTCAAAATACTTTTGCTGTTTGAGATCAACCTGTAAATTATTGCAGACTATTATATCTTCTTATTAAAATTCATACAAATATATGAATAATCTTTTAAAGGGTGTACTTCATACACACAGATTTTAGACACTATATGAGATGTCAGTGATGATGATTTTGCTACAGAGAAGTTATTTAAAGGGATACAAATTTCAGTGTGAAAGGGGACAAGCAGGAAAGTGGGGTAACTGACTTCAGATGTGTGTTGTGTTATCTACAGCTTACTCTGGAGAAAACTCTCTTTGCATGCAATGCTCGGATAGTAAATGAAAATAATCAGAACCCTTTTTTAGCTGATCATTTGTCAGACTTGAGGATGGGCTTGTGTTTTGCTATTTAGACAATTTCTCTTACAGATCAGGTTGGGTCTCATGGCTACTGTAAAGAACTATGTGTCTATTGATTTCTCAGAAACAGACACAAATATTGATCAAGACTGACAAACGGAAATGTTAGGTGATGTGTTTCACATTGTCAAGATACCACTTCCTACATTTTGAGCTCAGGGCAGTCTTTTTCCTTGTTGAAGCTTGTTTCATCATTCCATTCAAGCATATTAATTCTCACATGTGGGTTTCACATTTCTCTGTAGGAAAACTGAAATTGGCTAATGATGCACTTTACTGAAGACCTAATAAGATATTATGATAATATCTTATTCTATGAGTTGAAATGACATTTCTTAACTATCATTATAATACTCACAGGGCACAGGAATTACGCTAATGCAGTGTATGGAGTTATAGCTGCAGTATGAACAGTAGAAACAGAGCACCAATTTCACTTGCTTCTGAAAAACTTGTCTTGAAAATCCTACATTACAGCACTGACATGATGAATTATTTGCCCTGCTTTGTGTGACAGAGTTTAAGTTCTATACTCTAGAGAGAGAATGACATATTGGTAAAGATAACAGCACCAATGTTTTTTCCTGTGGTCAATACTTTGAACTCCTTTTGCTCCAGCATGCTGTTTTCTTTTGTGAGGATCAGGGGTGTACTTCCCTGCCTTCAGGGCCAGCTTGCTCAGAGAGGTCTTTGAAAAGCCTCAGCTGACTCTGAAGCTTCTCCAGAAAAAACTGGATGAGGCTTCAGCAGAGACTTCCTCCCATAAAAACTCTGCCAGGAAACCTCATTGGGGGCCCCTCCCTTTCCTGGGGTCCTCCTTTGCAGAGTGCTCCCACATGTGCAACACTGCAGGCATTGCAGCCTTGGACCTCTCCCATTTGGACCTGGGCCCAATGGATTGCCTTCTGGCCTGACCTTGAACCTGTCTTGTCACTGTGGACTTACCCAGTGACTGCTGGCCTCTGTCTGAACTGGGAAATTGTCTAGATATGTCATGGCTTGATATGGAAATACCTTCTTCAAATACTGATATTTGCGAGAACAAATAGCCCTTGGATAACTCTCGATTCATGCAACATAGAACAAATTTACGCTGAGAGAAAGGTTTAGAATGTATTTGGCCTGTCATATGAGTGTCCTGGTTCTGTCCAGGACAGGGTTAATTTTTGCAGTACCCAGAAGGAGCATGGCTGGGACATGGAGGTTGTTCTGTACACTCCAGGTCACTGCTGGGGCTGCTGGGGAAGGGGTCCCATCCAGTTGAGCAAGTGTGGCCAAAGGAGTGGTGGGATAGTGCTGGTTCCAAGCTGGAGGAAGCATCTGGGTAGTGTGGGTTCCAAGCAATCATGTGTGAATCATTTGCCTCTCTTGTACACTTTGTTATTGATATTGTAGTTGTAATGGCTTGTTTTCTTATCTCATTGCTGTTTCCAGGAAGTTGTTACTATCTCAGCCTGTGATCTTTACCTTTTGTACCCCCAGTTCCCCTCTCCAGTCTGCTTCAGAGGGAGTGGGAGGGGAAAGTGAACAAGTGGTGTCTGGTTTGGAGTCTCAGTAGGAACACTAAACTGGGGGATACCACTCCTAAACCACAACAGAGTGTCAGTGAAACAGCGTGCACATCCCTTCTTGCCATAAAGAAAACATGGAGGAAGATTCAAAATAATGGACTGAAAAAGCTGGTTTAGAATAACTACAATTTTGAAGGGCCTGAAGCTCTCATATGGAGCCCCTCTTGACTTGTGAGTCAAAAGTGTTTTGCAAGGGGGCTGTCCTGCTGAATCCTAGCTATCACACAAAGTCTGTCCCTCATTGAACAGGCTCCACAAAGCCCAGAGCACTGCCAGCCATAGAAGTGATGTGTGGTATATGAGTTTAGAAACCCTGGAGTAAAATGGTAAAAAGCAAACTTGTTTACACTCTCTAAATACCTAGAGGGAAAGCAGAAGTTGCAGGAGTTGTTATTAACTTTCTCACTATAGCAGGCAAAACATAAAATAACCCATCAGTAGAAGATGAAGTGAGGCATTTTTAAGCTAGAAATAAAGTTCAGTGAAGTTCATTAAACTTTGCCACAATTTGCTGAGAGTTACGTTAGATTCTTTATGACTAAAAATTTATATAGTGAAAAATAAGATCTTTTCTAAAACATATGCTCTATATAAAGAGAAAATGCATTCTTTAAATTGGAAATCAGAATAAATAATTGTAAAAATCCCTTCTGGCTTTATACTCTACTTTTCAAATAAAGCAAAAGTCATTTGCTACCCTTGAAAACTACTTGGAAGCTTTAGTGATGCAGAACATGACTGATTTTTCACTTGTACTTGCTATATAATTAATAAGATGGAGACCCCGTCATTTCTCTGCAAACAGCACTGGATTCTTGTATAGTTTTGAAAGTGAAGCTTAGGGTGGCTATCTTCATGCTTTGCCACATTACTGAAGTTCTGCCTCTGAGAGGCTCCTTTTTCTCTCATGTTTCCCTATCATAATTTTATCAATTTCCAGTGATGCTCCAACAACAGGTGTCATTGCCAAGCCATGCCAGTGAACAAAGCCCTCTCCTCAGTCTGTTAAGATTTCATCTACCCTTCAGTTCCTGGTCAAAATTTGGTTCCTGCATTAGTTTCAAAGAAACAACACTGTAGAATGGAAGGGACATCTGGAAATCCTTTACTCCAAACATCTTCTCCAAGTAGTGCTACCTTCAAGCTTGAATCAAAGTACTTACATGTAGACTTGAAAAATCTCCAGAGTTTGGGATTTCACAGCCCTTCTGGGCAGCTTGCTGCAATGGATCACTTCTCTCACAGTATTTTTTCCTTTACATCAGATGCAATTTTCTCTGCTATACTTTTTTTTCACTGCCTACCTTAGAGAAAAATCTGTCCCTGACTCCCATACAACCACCCCTTAAGTAATGGAAGACAGCAGTTAGAACCCTCCTTAGCTTTCCCTTCCCCAGCCTGAACAAGCCCTGCTTTCTCTGCTTCTACTTGTGTATTATCCTCTCCCTTCTCCAAACCATTTTCATGGCCCTACCCTCAGACAGCCTCCAGCTTGGAGCCCAAAATTGGATTGTTAAACTATGTAAGTATCCTGCCAGACCACTTGTACAGCATGTAAAGCTTCCTCTGAGTGACAGTCTAGCATATTGACCGCTCTGGTATTACCTTTGAAGAAGCTGAGAGTGCATTCCCTCCCTCCATTTTTGGCATAAACACTAATTAGCATTAGGTTTAATGTTAGTTCCTGAAGAACAGCAGGTGTACTCTGAACCACTAGCTGTGACACTCTGAGCCTGGCTGTTCAGACAGTTTTCTGCTAACCTCAAAGACCAAAAGACTGATGGTTTCCAGGCAAGAGAGCCTAGTATGAGATTTCTTTTGTTTTGGTTTCAGATATTTACAACTGATCTGACAGATTGTTTCATGTTTGAAGAGTCATAGGTTTTCTCATGCAATATTTTCTCACACTTTACTTCTCTTGTGACTACAGACAGGTTCTGTTTGGAAGAACTAACTCTATAAATCAGATTAGATTAGAATGTACATGTAACTCTTAATGTTATGTTGTATGAGTGCCTTTTCCCAACATCTTTTTCCTACAGGTGAATGACTTAACCAAGTTTATTGTGTGACTCACATTGAAGTATTTATTTCTATTAATATGAACTCAGACAGACCTTGTGTGTAGCCTTTAACTCTCCATCTGCACTGAAAGTCTGAGAAGAGACCACTAAAATAGTTTATAAAATCTTTGTGGGACCTACAGGAAGATCTCTGAATGAAATGCACTTGTAATTGTATGCACAGGGTTGCTTTTTACACTATAGTTAGTCTATATCATATCCCATTCCAGAACAAAGATGCAATTTGAGAGAAGTGTTAGAATTTTCGACCAGTTATGCAGAATACACTGCTACTCTGTGGATAATGATAAGCCTTTACTGAGAAACTGGAAAAACCCACTATTTTGGTGCCCAGAAAGAAGCACTGAACCCAACTGTATAGTGTGGACTTAGTGGGTGAGATCCAATAGGATCTGCAAGCTGTGCACCTGTTAATGAGTAACTCATAAAATTGATTGCACATTCTGTACCAAATGTATATTTTATTTATGACTTAGTGTGTTCACTGAGTCTTATCAGCATTGACCAGCTGCTGCCTCTTCTTCAAGTCTAAAACTCTGTCAGTCTCTGGAAAAATAGAGGTATTGTACAATCTGACCTAACAGGACTGGCAGCTGTGAGTCTGCTTCATTGATGGACGATCTGAACAACCAAGGAAATCCTGGCTTCAGACTGGACATATTTATTTCAGAAAGGGAAACAGACTGAAGGACTGACATAAAATGAAGCCGCAAAAAGTAGTTTTGCATTAAAACGTAGAATTTTTCATTTAGTCCCAATAAATAACCCATTACTCCAGCAGTTTAGTTCAGTATTTCTCCAGCTGTGAATCACATACTCATCTACAGATATTTGGAGCTGTGTGTGAAGAGCATACACTCTTATCTGTGTGCTATCCTGTGATAAGGTATGAAGAGGCAATAATTGGGAATGAGTTGGAAACCAAACTCATCAAGAATAATTTTGTCACTTTTATATAATCAATTTCAAACTGCTCAGGTCTATCATACAGCAAGAGTTGCTTTAATACTTCTAGTACCAGAACAGAAATAGTGCAAATGCATGCAGAAAAAGTAAAGATTTGGTATGAACTCACTATGCCAGTGGCTGTGGTTTGACCACAGCTGTCAAGTAAGTACCATACAGCTGCTTCTCATATACACCCCACCCCCAGTGAGACGGGGAGAATGGAAAAAGAAGTTAAAACTTATGAGCTGAGATAAGAACAGTAGTCAATAATGGAAATAATAACAAACCAAACAACAATAATAGTAATAATGTAATAAAAAGGGAGCAATAAACCCCCCCCAAAAAGAGTGCTGTACAGTTGTACAGTACAATTGCTCCTCACCCACTGACCAGTGCCCAGCCTGTCGCCAAGTACCAACTGGCATCTCCCAGCCAACTCTCCCAGTTTATACAGTGAGAATGATCTTCTATGGCATATCCTATGAAACATCCCTTTGGTGAGTTTGGATCAGCTGTCCTGGGCTTTCTCCCACCCAGCCTTTGTGCGCCTGCTCCCTTGCAGAGCATGGGAAATGGAAAAGTCTGTGACTTGCGGTAAGCAGTATGTAGCATCAGCTGAGTTATCAACATTATTCGCATACTAAATCCAAACCACAGCACTGTACCAGCAACTAGGAAAAAGAAGAACTCTATTCCAGCTGAAAACAGGACACGAGTTCAAATCATCCAAAGACAATGATGTATTAACTTAATCTAGGCAGGTTTTGTCCCACACCCAGTATTGCCTGTCTATGCAACTCTAACTCTGTGCCAGCTGAGGTACCACCTGACATCTGTTCTTCAGCAGGTGACATCAAACCAGACTAAGTGCATGAAACTCTTAACTTTATTACCATCATCTTAAAAAAAATTCAAATGAGATTCAGTGATGTTCACCTGCTTGAACTAGATTAAATATACATTTCTGGCTCATCCAGTACTGCACAGATCTGATATTGACTGTGAAACAGCTACAAACCTACTCTTTGCCAAGTTTCCAAAACTATGTTCCTTGATCAGAAACAGACAGCATCACTGATGACTGCAAACATAAATGATCTAAGAGGAAAAGTACAATTAAAGCTCATGTCTGTTGCTCCAGAAACATGCCACATGTTTCCTTAAAATTTTGACTGACAACATAATAAAAAGAATGAGAGGACTATTTAAAGCAACACCTTTCTAGGAAGGTGCTATGGAACATAACTCTATCATCATGCAAGGTGCCAAACAACACTTATCTTACTAGAGTATTATAATGTGGTAATTTGGTTTTGGGAGCTCATAGTTTTTAAAGAAATTCTCAGATTGTTGTGATGTAGTATTTTCTTAAACCCCTGTACACAGCAACTAGGGACATTTGGTCTTTGCCCTATTCTTTCAATATAGCATTTACTTTAGTTGTAGAGGTGATTGCAAAATGAAAACTCAGTTTAATTAGTCAGAAATGGAACAAAAACTTGCCATTGGGGGAAGAAAAGGTGGCAGGCAAAATCAGTATCTCCTTTTTTGAGAAAGGGCAAAGGCAGAACACACACATGCACAACACACGTCTTTTATTAAAAGGATCAGAATTCTTTCCCTCTGCAATCCCTACAGCCAGCCATTCACCATGGGTTTTCTGAAAATGGAATTTCAAGACATTTCAGATGAGGCACTAGTTCTTTCTACACTACCAGGAAGTTGACACAAACACCTGCACAATGAATTATGGGTGTTTCTGACACCTGACTGAACAAATCTCTGTGTCACTGAAGGCATTCAAGGTAGGTGATAACAAAAATCAATTTCTTTGGAGGAGACAATATTTTCTCCTCTATGCTACTATTTAGAATAAAAATAGAATGTAATTTATACATTTTTCTGTACAATTCCTGTCCAGTGAATTGGCAAAATCTAACAGTTAAAGCACTACACTTTTATTTATATAAATAGCAAAAAATAATTTTTTAAATTAAGGGATACAATGAATGAAAATATGCATTTGAATATGTAATGACTAAAAATATGGTAACTTGGATGATACTTAACTGGCAATTAATATATGGAACACTGTTCAATAAATGTCTGCTTGACAATTATTGTCCTAGATCCTCCATCCTTTGGTCAATACTCTTCAAGATTCATAACGTTATTACTGTTGACACCAATTGCTAGGATTAAAATGTGAGAAGAGTTATAATGGGCTCAGACCAACCCTGAAGCAAATGAAAAGATTTGGACATGTGGCTCTAAGTGTGTTAGGGAATAAGATGATGGCTAGGAAGTTCTCTCTGATGAAACTGAGCATTCCTTCAAACCTTTTTCAAATAAATGTTTATTTTCTTTTTGAATTCTGCATCTAACATTCAAGTAACTTTTTACTTGACTACCTTTTTTCCACCTAACCTCATTTTTACCTCTGGTCCTTTTTTTTTCTTTTGTAAAGTAAGGGATTTTTTTAGTTGGAGAGAGAGATGAGAATTAAAAAGGCTAAAGGTGGTGTACAACACAAGAGAGTGCCAAATTGCCAGAGCTCTCTACTTATCTATTTAGGAATCCTCATAAGATGACAAAGCAATCAAAGCCAAAATGAAGTAGTCCTATATCAAAAGTAACTCTGTCTCATTAAATTTATGTATGGAGTATTACCACATTAAGAAACAAGGCAGATAAAGCTAGAATCCAAAGTGGATCCCTGCTACCTTAATGGATTCCAATATGTCATGTGTGTAGGTATATGTGCACATATATAGAAAAATATATATATATATACACCCTGTACACATGCACATACAGCTATGCATGTATATCCTTACGTGTAAGCAGGTACTTATCTTTTTAGCTTATACATATTTCTGATTTACTTTATTCCCTTTATCAGCTAACATATGGTCTATTTTATTGGACAAGAAATATGTTTCCTTTTGGTAATTCTGCACTGTGCAACAGCAACTGTCTGTCTTTCTGTTCTGGCAGTCCCAGTCTGACAGCACAGTGAATGGTATTTCAGTCACAGTGTTCAGCACGAATAACAGAAGGGTAAAACAATTTTCTGAAATCGCATCCCGCCATACCTCCACCAGCCCAGCTCAATGGCCATCTGGAGCACTTTTGTGACAGAGGAGAGAAATGTTTGCACTTCAAGGAGCTCATTCTAATTCTTTGTTTCACGAAGCTGCCCAGAAAGAACTGAAAATCAATAAATGATAGCTCTGTAGTAACTATTATGACTTCAGTCTCCAATTACTTTTAATAGCTTTTAATAACAGAAGCATCAAGGAAACGCAAAAATCTCTCCAACAATTCCCAGGTCTCTGAAATTGAGGACTGGCTTTTCTGCATTGAGCCCCAGCACAATATGATTTTAATTCTGCTGCTCAGAAAAGCTCAATGCTTTGATAAATTTCTTTCACACATTCACTGTGTTAGCTACCACATACAGAAATCCTATAACTTAGTTGATTTAAAAGTTCACTACAAATTAAACTGCAGAAAAACATGAAATAACATGATAATCCTACACGTTGCTCAGTAGGGATGAATGCAAAGCACAGATACAAGACAGGGAAATTTCTTCTTCAGGATAAACTGGAAGAGTCAGGGGAACCATGACTGAAACTTGAGTCACCAGTGCCGTGAAGAAAACAAACACCTCACACAGAGAGCTTTCAAGAGATTCAGTGATTCTGTTTTGACACTTGGATGCTTAATTACCAACTAAAATTCAAAACCGGCAACCATCAAAGGGAGAAAAAACGGAATAGGAGGCAAGAGGGAAGGAGAGGTTGACTGGACAGGGACTAGTAGATAGCAGTGAGAATAATCAGAGGTCCAGAAAATATGACGTACACAGAAAAACATATTATTTGTCAGGATTCAGGAATGAAGAAAAGACTAAGGGACACAACAACAGTTCTTGCTTGCAAAATAGACTTCTGCAAAGCCAGGAGAGCAGTCTGTATTGCATTCACCCAGTGAGCAGGCAAAGAATTAAAACTGGAGCAAGGAACATCCAGAAGAGACCTCAGTGAGACTGCCTAATGGCAAGGATAGTGAAGTCCTGGAACAGGTGACCTGTGGAGGCTGTGATGGCCCTGTGCCAGTGGTGAGCTCTACTGTTGCATCAGAGAAATACCTGTCAGGAAAGACAAAGGAGCAGCTGTCCCAAGAGGTACCAAATGAGTTCCTTAGAGGTGTCTCCATTACTGTTCTGTACCTTACTACCATACTGTAAGTGTGAAAGAGAGTGGAGGAAACACATAATTCATTAAACTAGTGAAATTCTTTCCTCTTTGGTTTTTTTTCTTGATTAAAGACTTACTGGCTGCTTGAGAACAGATAGAAGTATGTCAATTTGAATGACAGATGTTGAATTTTACTTACTCACAAATAAGGCTTCCCAGCTGAGATCTGCATCCAGATCTCACCACAAGGCCTGTCAGTTCAGCTGTGTTACAGAGGCTTAAAGCAGATCCAAAAGCTGTCTAGTCCTGAGACTTCATGTCCTTCTTGCAAAACTTAGACACATTGGCTTGTTTGTGGCTTTGCTTTCTTTGCTAAATGCCATTTTATACTAATCACTAATCTTCTTTACATTATCTACTGATGATGGATGGGTGATCTCTGAACAAAATCAGTCACACTAAATATCAGTTTCATGACAGAGCTGCATAGGTTATGATGCCTGGTCTTTGTACTGCTTAAAATGCTGCACTGAGAAATGCAAAACTCTAGTCATGAGAAATCAGGTTTTCCCTAAAGTATGCTACATCAGAGCATTAAGAGCACCTATGCCATGCACTAACCTCCTTCCCTTTCACCCAAGGGTAAACTGGGGAAAAGGAGACCAAAGTGCAAAAGGCAATCCCCTTTTTAATATGAGTATCTGAGCCAATGAGGGTCATGAGTACAACCTCTGAGCCTGTCCTCATGCATGTTCACCATTCACCTGAGACAACATCCTCTTTGCCTGGGCCTAGCTACACAGGGCCACTCAGTGACCTCAACACCCATCAGAGACTATTTTGTAATAGCATTCTTATTCAGCAATGAGAATTCAAGCCTATCTGACCAATGCAACTTTCTCTTCAAAACACCCCCAAACCTTTAAGAATCCTATTTATAATTCAAAGAAAACACTGGTTTTATTGAGCTTTCAATAAGACACTGATGTCAAATGTCCTTAAAAAGCAGGGAATGTGGCTGGGCAAAAGTAACTTGCCTGTATCTCTTGTTCTGTGATATGCTGCTCTTTGGACTTCCTTACTTTTATTACTTAGGACATAGTCTGAGACAAATCTAGCCTGGAGTGTTAACCAAACAAAATCTACTACAATTTTTGGTTTTGTAGCACATATTAAAACCAAATTATGTAGGCCAGAATGATGGGAGGATGTTATCAGCTGTGCCCTCAGGATAAAAAACTCTCTAAACACTCAGTGACCATGCCATAGAGAGATTACACAGGGACTGGGTAAAAGAGTAAAAAATCCACATTGCCTTGCCCTCAAAAAAATGTTATGAAAATGAACACAGTTGTATAAAGATAACCAAAACCTAAGATAAAATCAAAGAGAAGATAAACAAATACGGCCTTTTGTGACAAGTTAAATTATGAAGGGCCGGAGAGGAAAAATAACGGAGCAATGGCAGAGAGGGACAAAAGGTTCTAATTGTAATAACTGACCTGTAAAAATGCTACAGAAAACCATCCAACAAACTCCAATGTTGCCAATTCTGCTCATCATAATAATGGAAGGAAATATTATAAACCCAGTTGTGGGTGCTGAATGTTTTGAAGAATGCATTTTCCTACATTGTGTGCATTGGAAGTATGTGTACTATTCCAGACCTCGCACTCTACTTCAAACAAGAGTTCATATTTGGGATCTGAAAGAGGTGACACAAGGGTACTCAATGTATTTTGTCCTTTCTTCATCCCTAAACCACGAGGGATGAAGTTCACACCTATTTCTGAAAAGGACTGACAAGTGTTATACTTTGTAGTCTTATACAAATGCTATTCTGGACAAGCTGCACTCAGGGGCATTGCACTGAGCTGCTGCAGAGGTGGCAATAGCATCATCATGATACCTTAATTCTTCATTATGAGTTCCTGTCCTCTCAGAGAAGGGCTGTACAAGTAGACAAAATGCTCCTCCAAATCAGATAATACCCTAAAATCTTGTGCAATGCATTTATGCATTGTGCTTCTAAGGTGGGCACAGTAGAGTCACTGAGCAGAATGACTGAATACACAATAGCTTCAAAGACTTTAGAGTTCTTTTTGAGCAAAACACAATTAATACTAAAAGCATTGCTAATTGAATATGCAAATGGCTTTTGAGGAAAAAGAGCATACTATTCTCACAACATGGAGAATTTTCTAGTTTGAAATGTCTACAGACTTTCTGTTGGTATGAAGATAATTTTTTTTCCTCTGGAATTTAGAAAAAATAAAAATTATTTGCCTCATTTATAAATATTAATGATTGAAAAGTGAGTGCATGAACTTCTCTTGTTTTAGAAAGTTTACTTAACTTTTTCACTTGTTTATTGTCTCACTTCTTAAAATATGTACAGTGTGTATTATGCTCTTTTCCCCTTTTTCAGTTCAGTAACTCCATCTGGTATTTTTAGTGATCAGCCCAGCACGTCAAATCAAAAAATGGACTCTTGCAATGTTTTGATCAATGGATATCTGAATATATCAACATATATTGCACATAACTGAATTGAGTTTTGGTACTTTATGTTTCAGTAACTGCAAGGATTTTATTGTGCTGATGTTCAACTCGGATGCTGGGATGTGGGTAAAATGACCCACATGCTGCTATACACTTACCCCAGCATTAATAGGGAAAAATCTTTTAGGAGATCCAAATGTAACTCACGGCATACTCTTCTGAGATAATTTTATGATAGAACTTCGACTTGAAGGGAGTGCTCTTGAAAAAGTGCTAAACTTTGAAGAGTGAATAATAAAATCTCTAAATACAACATATGCTGTTAGTTCTTTGCTTCACGTCTATCAAGGTTGGTTCCAAAATATTATTGTGACTACTATTGAAATTACCCTCAGATGCAAAATATTATTACAGTGCTTCCATTTTATAAGCACAGTTGAACCTCTCTTGAACTCATTTTTCTTTGTCTGGGGCTAGTCTTTTCAAATACTAAAACTCCTTGAAATCTTTTCATCAAAGGGTTACAAATCCTCCTCTTTTATTTTTGTTGCAATTGCAGTAATAAGTATCACACTGTTCTTTTCACATATGTTTTTTCTTTTCTTTCATTACACTCAGCTAGAAGTCTCACTTTTTTCTACACATTTTCTATTAGAAACGTTAGGACTACTAAATCTTTGCTCTATGCAGAAAAAATGTTTCACAAATTTAGATGACTTTTAAAGGAGCATTGTATAGAAATTGTCATGTCTAGTCCGGTATAATTTTCTCATTTTCAATAATTTGATTGATTTCTCTTTATGAACGCTAAATCTTTGTGACTAAATATTAAAGGGGGCTCAAGTTTCTAAGACAGCTGAGGTACTAAAAGTTTTCTGAATTCCAAGGAGGAGAACAGAGATACAAACTTATGCCTGTATTGGGAAAAAGCCCCTATACCTTCTACTGGATATAAAGCATCCTTACTATCACTAGATGCTTATCAGGATGTTAATAGTATTGTGCTTGCCTCTAGATTATTAAATTTATCACAGGAAATGCAGTGAGGAGGTACACTAATAATATATGACAAAATACCATCCATTATTTTCAGTGTTCACAGAACTGTCTTTTAATTACTATTCATCCATTATTTACTCATTCATTTGTCACTTTTTGGAAATCAGACCAAAAAACATTGACTTAAATTTTACCTGGTATCTTTCCTGAATATCAATAAGGTGACTTGGACAACATGGCACTAAACTCAGATGTAGCAGAATCAAATACACAAGAGATGTAAGGAATAGGATGCAATTTGAAAATATTTTTACTTGTGGTATGGACATTCTTATCCATGCCGACAAAGTGAACAACTCTTTAAAAACCCAAAAAGATACAAAACATCACAATGCTTCAGGACAGTGATTATCTAAACAATTGAAAGTATTAAAAAATAATATTAGAAAGAAAGCTGTTGGCAAAAACCACCGCAGCACATACCTACAATTCTGTAGGTTTTGCAAAGGCAACCTGCATAGTAACCACTTTGTAACCTCTTACAGGAATTAAAATGCAAGTTGATTCTCCCTACTGATAAAACTCTATTTCACCTTTGCTTCTAAAACCATCTTAGACTTTCACTGATGCAACAACCTTATTTAATGATATGTACTTTTGTCTGACAAATTACAAAGGCAGAGATATCCTCCAAAACGTGATTTTTTCTCGTTTTCCCACACGTGGCTCAGAAACAGGCTTTGCGTCAACCTGACAGAACAAGCTCTCAGGACTTGTCTGGGTTTGCCTGGGCCTGTGTTGGTTCTGTTTTGGTTAACAGTTGCCATTGGCCACATGACTGATGTCCAACCAAGCTCAGTGAATCCCACGGACAAGTGAAGGGCCAACAGACTTAGTAGTCCCTGCAAAACAAGCAGTAGGCTTTTGGGTTAACTGAAGGTGGGAGACGAAGTTGTGCAATTTTTTACCTTTAGCTGTAGATTGATGTGACAGAAGCAGACTGTGATGAGAAGACAAGTAACAGGAGTTCTAGGCGGACTCAAGGCTGATAAGGAAGAAAAGCTCACCATGAGTTTCATACTTTATCTAGAGAAGGACCTGGGATGTGATGCTCATTGTGAGTGTCTCTACTATAGTAACAACTTGAGATCCAGAGGAACACTGAGAAATTCAAAGAAAAGGGAAGACAGTAGGAAGTTTTCTTATATAATAATAATTTAATTATATTTATCAACAGAGCTTTATTTTTTTTGTGTTAATTTGTATTGTTATGCTGTTAAAACATTGATTGTACTAACAACAGACCCTTGCCTCAACGTATGAGATGTGTTCTCTTTTGGTCCCAGAGTGCAATGAGTGCTCTGAGTGTAGCATCCAGCTCTTGTGCAGCAATAATTTACTGCTGCTCCCAAGGCACTGGCTCACTCCATACTGCAAGCTGAGCTGGGGTGCACAGGCACTGTCCATTTTACACACCTCACTCTGCCTGAACTGCAAAACGGTATTTTATGTAGGAAGAAAAGATGAGGCTTCTTGTGCTCATTATGAAGCATACTCCTAATTAAGAGACGTAGCTGGAGTCCTTTGTCTGCAGCTAGCTTAATTTTCTATCTCTGTCCTCCAACAAGAAGACCAACAGATATCATTTGAAACCAAAGTCATTACTCATCTAAGTTTTCTACCTTCCTCACCCTGGATCAAATTTCAAACCTCTATCCCAATTTTTTAAAAAATTTTCTACTTTAGTTATAGCTGTTACAATGCCTGCCCTGGCTAAAATTATTGCTTTTATTTTAGCAGCTGGCTTCCTATCCTGTGATCTACTGATTAACTACTTTTCACTTTTTCTTCATGTCTGCACCAGGCAGACCCTTTTACTATCTTGTTTTCAAAGACTAATTTAGTTCCAACAGATTCTCTTTTGATTTAACCTTTCTTTTTCCATTCACCTCTATATTTCTCTCCCATCTAACCTTTTTATATTTATATCTTATTTTTCAAGGAAGACTATGTGATCAAACTACAACTTTTCATCTCACACTACTTTTGATGTGCTATTTAATAGCCTTTTTTCCCTTTTGAAGCTTACATGCTGATGTAGAACTTATGTTCCAAATATACTGTATACACATTAAATTTCCATGAGATCATTTTTGTAGGAAGAATTATTAAAAGCTTTGCTTATTTTCAGTGTCATCAAGCTGTTCTTCTGGACATTTGATGGGGCCCAGCAGAGCAATAAGATTAGTGAATGGCAGAAGTTTTTCTCACTCTGAAAGCACCTTGTCAAATTAAACATACATAATTTATAACAAAGAATTTCTTTGCTGCTCAGAGGTAAAAACTTCATGCATGTGCGGAGTTTCAAGTCCCGTATTATCCGGATACAAATTTCAGATATATGACTGATTAGAGCTTGAGTATCAGTTTTTCTTAAACACAAATGTTTTGTATGTACAGCTGGTGACAAATTCTCAAAGAAAGGAACCACCCAATCAGCTAAACAGGCACAGTGGATACAGTCACCTAAAATTTGCTTAAGAATCAGACTAGGATCAGGATATCATACTGGAATAGCTAAGGTTCCTAGGATTACGATGCACAGATCAGACTGGAAGAGGAAATAATTTGGAAGGGAGTTTTCTGCAGGTAAGACTGACAAAACAATCTAAATTCTAATATCCTCTGGCAGTTAAAATGGTGAATTGATTGGGGAAATTTCTGTCTTTTCATGATACGTTTTTGTTTTTGTTGCACTACATGACATGGTGATAACTTGTTTTACACTGGCTCAGGAAAGCAAAATTACAATCTCACTCTTCAGGGAACTGTTAGTAAGGAACTGTTTTGTGGGCAGATATCTTATTTCTTGTTAACCGTACAGGTTTCTAGCTCCTCAGAAATTAGGGATATCACAAGTGGACCCAGGAGACAGGTAGTAGAATAAAATCAAGGGCAGGAGCACCACCTCTTACTTGATGTTGTAATTCAAAGCCTGTAATTAAACTATTTTACCGTGAGTTTTTAAACAAAATCTGTCTTTCCCAGGACTCAGCTTCCCAATAGCTTCTTTCTGTGCTATTTCCTCTTGACTCCATGTTAAACAATTGTATATTTTGAGATAGAAACCAATGGGACTTCCGTTTTTTCCCTGGGTCTGAATTGTTTTCTCCTGTAACTCAATACAGAGCCTCGAGATTATTTCAATTTAACAAAAGGATTTCTTTCATGAAGGAAGAAAGTGAAAGGGAAATGAATATTTCTTTGATTACTCCTTCTCATGTGCATTTCTAGCCAGGCAGATTCTTGAGAATCTCTTCAGAATCAAATATTAGTGCTTAAAGTAACATACCAGGAAAATGCTAGTGTTTTCATCACACACTAAGCTACAGAACTAGATAAACCTGTAAGATCTTACTGTGACAAGCTCAATTATGGCTGAAAAAGATGATGTAAACTCTGTCTGCATGAATGCAATCCCAGCTTCTGTCCACAGCTATCCAGGAATGGCCATGAGGCAGGGCCACAGCAGGAGTTTTTAAGCTCTCTTTTTACACACATCACTATATGACAATATGAAGCCAATATTTATGCTACTATGCAACGGATAAAACTGCCCAAACTCCCCAGGTTTTTCAGTTGTACCCCAGAAATATATTGTAGGAACAGATGAAGGGACTATGGTTAAAAAGGATGATATGCAGGTATTCTTTTTAATGTATCCACACCTAGATGAAGTTACAGACCTGTCCCAGACTCAGGAAATTTTTGTTCTTTATCAACTCTATCCCCTTGTGCTTGTCTTTAATTCACTTCTTTTGTGTGACATCTGCTCCTGGATCTGTTTAATCCATCACTAGCAGTCTGTTAAGACAAATGTTTAGGAAGAATTCAGATTGCAACTTTGGTGCAGTTTTGCCTCTCACTGCTGTCAGGGGAATACAAATTACAGTGTAGGGTAGCTCACAACTAAGGCTTGGCAGGTACGCTATTCTAATATTTTTCTGACTTCCATGGAGATGCTCTCAGTTCCTTCCAGCCCTCTAAGCAGATGGTTAATTGTTACAAAGCTGCACACTGTTAATTTTGAAACTTGCATATGCTGCCATTTTCAGGGTAACATATGGCTTAAAGGAATCACAGGACATTTATAATAATGCAAGGACAGGAACAGCAAAAAAATCCCAACATCTTAAAAATATGCTGGGCTATTGTGAGTCACATTTCTGCTTTCGTGGCACAGCTTTTCAAAGATGATAAAACAGAACAAACCTTTCTAGTTAATGAACATGGTCCTATAATCTACTGTGAGATGCTGCTGAATATTTAAAGAGCTGGCATTCTCCTAACTAGGAATTTTCATACTGTCTTTTGTGAGAAATGAACCACCAATGCACAAATTCTCATTCCTTCCTTTAAGACCCTTTGATTTTCTTTTTTTCCTTTTCTTTTGTTTTTAATACTGTACAGTCTGCCTTTTAAAAGTATCCAGTACTATATTTTAACATCGCAAAGCAGATCAATATAAGACATTTCTCAGTCATGCTAATAGCATGTTAAAAAAAAAAAATTACAGATAATTTTTGCAAATAATTTCTGATGCTGCACCTTCAAGAATTAAATACTATTTTTCCTGTTTCTATTGAGTTTTTTACTAATTAAATACAAATGGATAAAATGTCTTGATAAACCCATTGGTTAAAAGTCATGTTGAATCAATATTTACAATTCTTCAAGTCATAATAATAATCTCAGATATTCTTTATGTCTCAGCTTAATGTTTCAGTCTTCCAGTTTCATTCTAATTTCTCACAAATGTAACAACTCATAGGGACAATTCAGTGCCAAAGTCTTTCAGTAACAGTAAAAATTCATCATCGGTTTTCCAAGAATCATTCAGTGCTATAGTTTTAAGTTCTAAACTTAGCACAGAAACATGTACTTTGCTGTATTTATTTTACAGCTGAATGTGAATACTTTCTAAGAAAGTTAAAACTGATGGCAAATGGCACTAGAAAATTATTGACCTCAAATAAAAAAAAAGATAGTCCCAAACAAGTTTATTCCATACAGGACTCAGATAAAATTTTGTTATAATATAAGAGAAGCAGTATAGAAATTGAGTTTTGAAGTGTTTCTATTTGCTCATCTATTCGATGCTGAGCTTAGCCTATTAGCAAGAGATGCTCATGACCTCCTAAATACAAAGTGAGTTATATCAAACGGTTTTCTTTTCATGTAATTATAACATCCCACATGGGAGGTTATGATGATGAACTGAACGTTGTGCATCGTTATTTTCTTTGTCAGATCCTGTAGCTATATTACTCCATGTTACAGCCTGCCTATACAGACAGTAACAGTGTTTACCTATAATGCGATTATTTATTTTAGGACTTGAGCTTTCAAAAGGCTATTTCCCCTCAGTTAATAGAAACATAACCAGCCTCATTAAGAGCATATTTTTGAGCTCCCCAAAATTATATGGAACTTTGTTGTTTGCTGATTATAATAAAACATAATGATCCTCCTAGCAGGAAAAAGAAGCACTTCCAGGTGTGTGGGTTTAGGTATAAAGAGATATTTATATCTTTGAAGAATAAAACAAACAGGGAAAAAATGGTATTTGACTTCCGAAGAGAAGTATTTGTTTCATAAAACATATATAAAGAGACCAAATTACTGGACCTTGTCCACACTTGCAAAGGACACAGCAGGTGTTCATTCTTTTTCTTTTAGAACCAAATGACTTTCTTTTTAAAATGCAAAGTTTGGAAAAATACAAAAGAAGATAAATTTGCAATTGAGAGTTGGTTTTGGAAGAACTCCAATGGAGGGATGGGTTAAAAGGAGAACAAAGAAGAAAAAATTGAATGTAACAAAATATTCATGCATGTTTTTAATAATTCTTAAAAGCATGCAAAAGTAGTAAAAAACAGGAGAAATGTTTCAACCTTAGTCAGAAAGCTTGAAACAGTCAACAGAGATACAGCTTGCAATGCTTAGAAAAGATACAGCTGTGTGATAAAGTAACTGGCTTGTGTTTTTTCTCATGTGATGTGTGATGACATCTATTCCTGGGTCCTTGGATCCCAAAGTATTCATTAGGAATGTGATGAAAATCTCCCTTGAATGACGAATGTAAAAGATCTGCTCTTGATGCATTATTAATCTTTCTAGGCATAGGAATTAGTCTACTGTCGCAATCCATTCACTATGACAGATAAAATGAGGGGGTTTTTGTTTGTTTGGTTGGTTTTTGTTTGTTTTTTTGTTTTGTTTTTTTGACTTATGGAAAACAAAAATGGTTTTAGAAAATGCATTGTAGTCATGATTCTAATCTGGAAAGGGAGCATAATTCGTGCGTTTATACAATGAAATCTCTACAAACTCAGTTCCATCAGATCTTTTTCTGTGCTCATCTTAATGAACCTCCTCTCTGTTCTCAGCACACTTAAGAAAAACTAAAATCTTGGGAGGAAAAGCCACTGCTCTCTGTGTCCTGGCAATGTGGTCTCATATAATGACCGGTGGGATTTGGAGACTGTTGACTGCACTATGAAAATAAGAAGCTATTTCCTCACAAATTTAAATAAAGACTGATTTTAGTTTGAATAGTTTATAAGTAATTTTCATCCTTCCCCTCAGTAAGTGTCAGAGAAACTTAGAGATAAAATATATCTGTCTAAGACAGGAAAAAAATTTCAGACAATGTGCCCTGCTGATTACTTACAATTACCATCAATATAAATCTACATGTTTTCACTTGATTTTTCTCTTTTTCTCATTTTCTTTTAAAACAAACAGAAGATATGTATATCTGCTACGAATGCAAAAGATTAAAGCTCTCAAACATCATTCTCATTGAGTTTTTAGGGCCATTTCTAACAATTGGAGTAAATTATTTATTTTAAATGGAAGTGGGAAAAATTCAAGGAAGAACAGGAAAACAAAAAGCTGAAATGAGAAGTATGAAATTATCTATGATCCACTGTAGCATAATAAAGTCTTGAACATTCTAAAATGTTGGCTCCTGGCCTTTGTCCACATTACTGGGCCCCATATTAGTGACTGCTGCAAATAAAATGAACTAATTACTTAATCAATTTCCTTCGGTTACAAAGAATGGCAGACATATCAAAATGTGCAGCTGAAATAAAAAATAAGAAGTAGAAACATACTGAGCCTCTTTTTCCCTATTTCTTCCTACCCGCTTACTCCTAAAATGCTCTTTTTTCAAACAAACAAACAAATGAACAAATATTCAAATAAACAATTATGTTGTATTTTTTTGAGACTGGTGTTCATTTTCGTCATTTCTTATCCCAGAGTAACTACACTAAGCCCCTGTTTTGGCATAAAGTCTGCATGAAACCTCTCTACTATTTTAGGATATTTGTGACCTGAATGTCCTCTGATTCTTGATTCTCCAGACTCATTCAGATGTAAAGAGAAATCCCCTTTCAAAGAATCAATGGAGAGATCCAGAGGCACTCCTGATTTTTCTTTCCCCAGTCCATCTGCTCCTGTTTCTACCACCCACTACTTCTAGCTGTGTGGTACTACTCCAGCCACGGCTCTGTCCCCTGACCTGAGCTGACTCGGTTCCCTGTCTGGAGGCACTGTAGACCAGAATGCAGGAATAACTTCAGATAAAAATAACCACAATCTCTGCTGCAAAGAGCTGTGGTTTGACCTGGATTTATTTCAGTGATGATAAGTCAACGATAATTAGCTATGTAATTATTTTATAGACATAGGGACTAGAGTTACGTAAGGTTCAGCATTCCCTGATGAGTAACAGGTAAAAGGAGGATTCATCACAGCCAAACAACACATCTACAGTTGTTTATGTAAACAAGTGTGTGTCTTCCATAAATATGGCTTTTATACTAATTATTCAGGAATTTAAAAGTGAAAAATATCTACAGCTATTCAAATAACACTTGTAAGAATACATTCTACAAACCTGCAACCTCTCCTCTCAACTCCAGAATATTCGAGGTGCAGGATTTTGAATACTTTGTAAATTAAAGCTCCTAACTTTTTAATAGACTTAAAAAACCTGCAAGTTAGGGCTACAACTGTTCTAGTATTTTCCACCCATTTCTATCTGGATCCAGAATACACAGACACATATGGTACTAGAAGAACTGTATCTGCCACAATCATGTCTAGTGCAAAGCAATATTTAAGAGTAAGTTGAGATTCACTTAAGAATCTATCAGATTTAACACCAAGCACATATCATTGCAGTTCAGTAATAATGAAAAACAAAGTAGTATTTTAGTGGATGACACAGTCTTTCCAAGAAAAATGTCTGCTGGATAAAAATGCTTGTTGTCAGTATGTGCTTATGTATGACATGGGTCTTTCAGAACCCAAAGCTTTTTATTAAGTGTTTATAAAAAAACCCAATCTGCATAAGATCAACTGCAAACATTTACTGTCACCAAAATCCAGATACTTACAGCTAAAGGGATGTAATAAGTAAATACAAAAATAAGAAATCTATACCACTCTGGAGCATCGATCCAAAGAACATGAGAGGATTCATAACTCTTTAGTTATAGTGTTAGTCTGTGTCTATATATGAGAAAAAATTGAAGAATGTAGTTATAAGCTGATCTTGTGTTTAGACTTCATGAAACCGTCTCATGAGTGATAAAACAAATGAAAAATAAATCATAACTTAGAAACTGCCTTGAGAGAAAATAAACAGATCTTCAGTCAGTGCTCAGGATGAAGACAGGAAGCAGCACACACCATACCATAGCAAAAACATACCCCCAAGGAATAACAGCAATCTTACATCTGGTGACAATATTTGAGATATAAATGGAATCTGCAGCAATTCAGAAATACTCCTGCTATAGTGCACTGCATTATTCCATCTAGCTGTATTTCTAACTATCAGCTTAATGCTTTTCTGTCATTATTTGCTGAAATACATTGGCTGTGGGAGAATTCAGAGTGCAAACAGCACTTTGATAAACACTGTTATAATCTTCTTTCAGATTCTCAATCTGAAACTTGGAATCAGTGTGAATAATCATTCAAGAAAAACCCCAAAATGATAGTCTACTAAGCTGGGTTCAGTACCACTTACATGAAGGTGGCTTACCAGTTGCAAAAATATTTTTCTTATGCAAAATTATCTATTAATAGTTTGAAAGAACTAAGTTTTATTCTCAAACAGTTGCAGCACTTTTAAATATATGTCTTTGTCATATTTACAGCATCTTTTTTTTAATGGTTGAGCAGCAAAATAATACTAAGTTTAGCAGCTTAAATAAAACTTTATCTGTTTTGAACTTATTGTGAGACCTTTCATAAAGAGTGCTACTCATATTTTAGGAGACATTTTTTGCTACTGGTAATATCCAAGTTCTCTGTAAAGCAAAGAAAGTGCAAAAATCACAGAATCCAAGAAACACTATGAATTAAAAAAAGTAAGAGTTATTTATTAATTACTAGAAGTAAGTTTTAAAGAAGAAGACATTTGAAAGTTATTTACAAACCTGTCTATCTTTAGAGTTGAAAAGACTGTAAGCTGAAACCTATCAAGAAACAAGTTGTTCTGATTGCTTCATAATCCTGATTTAATACTTGTATTTCTCTGCATCTGAAGTATGAAGCCATTTGCACAATGACATGCTCAAATGTTTGTTGTGAACACTATTTCTGCTGCAAATAGTATTAGACTAAGAAAAAGGGAGAAAACCCCAGTGTTTTAGCTTTATTTTTATGGTCCCAACTAAGCTTGCTTTTGCAAAATGTCTGCACAGTGAGCCAGCTTTCCTGCCAAGCCCTGGCCACCTTGTGCCACCATGCTGGCCAGTCAAAACAGTTTGCAGGGGAGGCAAATGGACAGCTTTCAGTGTCCATTTATGGACACTGAAATTTATGGAGCTTTGCTTCACCAGAGAAGCGGCAGCATTAATGTGCAGGGGGAGATGGGCCTGTTATTTTTAATCTCTGCTGCCTGATGTGCAGCTCTCACATCAGACAAAGGTGATTGCTGCTGCTCTAGCCCCTGTAAAGGAGTAATTGCCTCACTCCCTCCTTGAATCTGAAGAGATAATAAGAAAATCCTGGTTTTGTTAAGCAATATGCTCAGTTCTCCTTCCCAACAGTCCACAGAAACAGAGGCTGTCAAAATTTGCCTGTCACTTCTGACCTTGAATGCTCTTTATTGTAAGGACTAACATGCTAATTAGGGCCACATAAAAGCAGGATACAAAAACGTGTCTGTATCACAGGAGGAGCCATGATTATTGCACCACACGTTGCATTGACTTAAATGTGTCGTTCTGCTACTACACACATGATGCCAAGGAATTATTTTCCACCATAGCCCATTTCAAGTCACAGGAAATAACATCTCTACAGAAGGATTACCCTGTTTTTACACTGGATAGATACATACCTAGCCACCAACCCCAATCAACTACCTCCCTAGTGATTCAGTGTTAGCACAACTTACCTACAAGGCTGGAAAGGAGCAATTGATCCTTTAGCTCTGACCCACCCCAGGGCCTGCTCCCCAGACTCCCCACCAGCCCCCCTTTCCTTCACTTTGATGCCAGGATTGTTTGCCAATATGAGGGTGAAAGTGCCAAGCCAGCAGGCTCTTGAGAACAGATTGGAGTGGGACAGCATCACAAGTGAAGGATTACTTAATGATATAAATTCTTAATTTCAAGGTACAGCATTTTTAAAGGGATGGAGGTATTCTGAGATCAGGTGATTTGTAGGGAATGTAGACCCATGCTTTCCCAGGTCAGGAGAGCTCTTACTGTGTATCATTAAGAGTCTACCACTGAGAACACTTTGAACTGTGAGTCCTGAGGGGACAGTGCAGTGGTTTACCAGTGATGGATGCTTTCATCACATCCTTGCTGAGCAGCAACAAATGCTTCCCTGGATTCAAAATCCTGAACTAGTTGTCTTTACCTCCAGAAACAGAAGTAGACCTGCCTCTTCTGCCTATGGCAGTTTAAAATTAGGTGTTTGTGAGTATAAATAGAGAAGTTTGACATTGTCACCTTGAAACGGGTGGGTCTTTGAAAGCAGTGATCCATGAAAACCCCACAGGGAATGGGGATTTCTTCTGTCTGGGACACTGAGGTGCTAAAGGGAAAGAATAGGCAGTGAATGGAAGGATATGATGTCTTATGTAGAGAAGACTGTAAACCCACAAACTATCTCCATATTTACTAGGAAGACAAATGTCATTTACCCAGGGAAGCTGGATATTTAAAAGCTACTCCCTTTCATTATTCCTATATTTATTTCTGGTTGTTATTGGTTTTGGTTCACATTTTTCTATTGTTGCAGAATGTAAAAAATTGTTACTAAAATTTTTAAAACCATGAAAAGAAGGATGGAAAAGGTGGAAACCATTTTGGAGGCCTTCAAATAGTCTTAATGTGAATTTTTGTATTTAAAATAGCTATGTACCTTTTTCTCATACTGATTTCGCTGGCAACAGGTGGTCTTTTATTTTAAGTCCTGTTATTTTGCAGTTTTCCATCTTCCACACACTTAGGACACAGTTCTCATCTCACTCATATCGTGCCACTGATGGCAGTGAAGACAGCCTTTTATATCCGAGGTAACCAGGATCAGGCTTTCAGCCTGTGGATGAAAAAGTTTTTTGGCTCAGATACATGGAAACTACCACTGGCCAGAGAGTGAGCTCCAGCAGTTAGGTCTCCTGGGACAAATACAGCTTCTGTGCCATCCTTTAGCTGAAAGACTACCCTCTAATCCTGAGCTGCTGTATTATTCAAAGATAATGGATGATATTTGTTGGGAGCTGAAGTACCTAGTTACCAAATATCTTCAAGCTGTAGGATAAAAGAAAAAGAAGGAAAAAAAATTAGAAAAGGCTAAAAAGTAGGCAGTATCTTTAAGGGATAGCCTTCAGGAGAAGTTGAGAGCAGTTCTTGCCACTAAATCAGCATATCCAACAAGATCAGTAATTAACAATATTGGCACTAATAACCTTCGGTAGCATGGTAGCATGCTGATATCAGTTGGGATTCCTGCGATCATTATTGCAGAAGGAAGGAAGAAGGACTGAAATTTGCACAGATGGAGGAAATTGAAGGAAACAAGTGATTTTGAGAGAGAAAATAAAGTTTATGGGCTAGAAAAAGTGACAGATTTTGAACTAAACTTGCTCAAGTTTTAAACTTCTATTACAAATGTCCTGCTCTCAAGCATATAATTATTTAAAAAAGGAAGGGAAAATGTGCTTTATTTCATGGTTTGAAAATAACTGTCTATTTTAAAGCTAAGGAAAACTATGGCTTACAAACAGTATCTTTAAATCTAAGATCCAGCTAGGGTATAGCTGGAATAGGTCATAGGATATTCTTACTCACTTTCAATTAACACAAATAAGTACTTTCTGTATCAAGTGTTATAATCCTTCTCGTTGCTTATAAGAGCAAAATGAGCATGTGTTAAGTGGAACGAGGCTGTGAGTGAGAAATCTTGTGAAATACAAGACCCATCTACACCTTTAGCAGAAGCCTGTGAGGAATTGAATTATTGATGTTCATCTGTGGTAAAATGAATTAAAAAGTTGTATACAATTTCCAAGTGACTTTTTTTGTGGGAGTCTAATCCATTGCCTTTTCATAACACTTTGCCTTAAGCACTGCAGAAACAGATTTCACATAATACTGGAAACTCGACGCAAAAGAATGAATTGGCAAAAGGATTCTGCAGACACCTTGAGCCTAGAGAGGAGACAGCCATTGAGAATGGAGCCAATTTGCTGGCATTTTTCTGAGGCATTTTGTTATAGCCATCCTTTCCTCTGAGCAAAGTGAAACTTTGGTGTAGCTGCTTAGTTATTTGGGTTAGCAAAATTAAAAAATCATACAGTAATCTTATGAGACTGAGCATCTGGCAAATAAATTTAAATTAAATGTTGAAAAATATTAAACAATATTTGTGGAAAAGAATCCTAATGCACAATGGGTTTTGAAATAAAAAAAGCCCATTGAAATACTCAGGAAAGAGATACTGGTGTTGTAAGAGCTATTTCTATGAAAAGTTCAGTAAAGCACCTTGAGTGCTAGGAGTTGTTAAGGAAAAAGTAGAGAGCAAAACTGCAGATATCATTCTGCTACTATATGAATGCATGTACATTTAAAAATCTATCTGCAGTCCTAGTGTTTGAACCAGCTCACAAATGTTATGGAAGAATTAGAAAATGCACTGAACAAGATGGGGAGGAGGTACTGGCACCTGTACAGGATAAAACTTGAGTACAAAGCACTGCTAAAGCTGCATTTCTCCACACTGGAAAAGGAAGTGTAACAAGCAGCTCAAATACTAGCTTATGATAAATGGTGTGGGAAACACAAACATTGATGTTTCTGGTAACACGATAATAATGAGTCATCAAATGAAACTATGAGGTGAGAGACTGGAAACTAAAAACCTATGTTTTACATGCTGAATATTTATAATGTGAAGTTCACTCTATGATGACATCACAGCTATTCAGATTGAAAAAACAAGGCTAATTTTGAAAAAAACACCCCAACCAAATTCATGGATGAAATAATCAATTTAAATGCTAGTAGTAGAAAGATACCTCCTCCAATTCAGCAGGAGTCACAGACTAAGGAAAGTTGCTCTCAAACATTTGCTGTATTTCTAAACCCTTGTCTAGGCAAATGAAACTTTTGTTATACAAAAAAATGCAAATCTGCCTATTTGGCTTAACTTAGGACATCATTCAATGTTTTCATGCCCACTCAGTACTTCTAATTCATGTACTAAAACAAGCGAGTGAAAAATTAAATCACATTTGAACTGTATCTCCTAGATGGCTGTACCTTCATCAGCTTAGAAGCCAGTTTTAGAAACTGTCTGGACTGAGAGAAACAATGGATCAAGTTAACTGGTGCAACTCTGTAGGCTGTCATTCATAAAGTGTAGTCACTTTGTTGATATGCTCTATACACATTATATGTGCACACCAGAGATATCCTTCATAGAACTGTGTCACGAACAGACCTTTTCCAAGTCACTCTGCAAGTGTTGTGCATCACCTTGACATTTATAGTCTCACTGAAAAGAAAGAGCTGATGTATATCTTCACTCTTCAAAAAACCTCAGTACAGACATGTTTTAGAGAAATATGTGAAATCACCTGTATTTATTCTTATCCCTGGTAAATACTGTCTGTATGCAGCCTTTCAAGCTCTGCATATAAATAACTAGAACAGACCACTGTCTAGACCTTTCACATATAAGATTTAGAACATTATTTAAAATTAACTAAAGCAGTTGAAAGACAATCTACAAAAAGTAGCAGTAGATATTCCTTTTTATTTAGAACAGGTTAAAAATGTCATGAAGAGGACAAAAGATGAAAAGGATACTTGCAGAGAAATAAGACCTTTCATTTACTTCTAAAACTATTGTACTAATTGCTCCTTCTCATAGGTGTATCTCTGGAAAATGAAACAATAAGGAGAAAGAATAATAATGAAGTATCTAAAAGTGAACAAAGATTTGGATTAAAGGCCTCTGAAAGGACAGAAAATCGAAGGTGATGAACAAGATCAGAAAAATCATGCCAAGAAAGACTTAGAATAGAACTTCATAATAGCTGATTCTTTGTGTCCACAGTCTTTCTTTTTCACTCAGAACCATACAAAATAATTTTATAGAAACTGTATCATTCCCAGCTACACGAAGAAATTATTCATTTCTTAATATCAAAAGTATCAGGGTTTTTTGCAAATTGTTGCCTATTCACTGACCTAAAATTAAATTAAAACTATTCCTGCTGGGATCCTCTGAGTTACCCTGAAGAGCGCATCCATGAACACTTTGTCACCTGAGGATTCTATAGACACTACTACTGCATTTCCCCTCCACTTCCCTGCTTAAGTGGAAATTACATAGCTTCACTTTTCTGATTTGAAACGCAATAGATATAAAAGAACAATGCTTGCTGCAATCACAGTTCACTGCAATCATGTCATGTTTAAGGAAAAGAAGAATGATTTAATATAACTGAGGAGAGCTGGATTCAGCAAATCACATTAGAAAGGAAAAATATTCTTAGTGAAATCTCAGATTTTTTACATAGTCTTCAGATATTTATATCCAGACAGGATAATCATATACCACACAAAGAAAGTATAACTAGGGTTAGGGAAACACCGTTTAGTTATTGCATTTAAACATAAACATTCTGTACTCAAGAAGTTAACAGCAAAATATGGATACCATTTTTCTCAAATGTACTAATCTTAATAATACAATAGATTTGGTCAGGTACAGATCTGTAAATATAATGTACATAATTCTATTTCATTTTGAGCTCACTAGGCAAATCTCTGTGCACATATCTTTAGATTCATAGCATTTTGTGACACTAGTGACAGGTTTGTGCTCGTCCTAAAAGTATACTACCTTTTATATTTGGGATTTGCAATAACATACAGATACCTAGTTTTCTCTAAAAGTCAGTGACAGTTAGTCTGTCACTGACTTTTAGTCTCCCTCTGACTCCTGGTCTCCCTCTAAGGATTTATGATGAAGTTATTTGTGTGGATCCAGATCACCTTGGCAATCAAAATCTAAACCTAAGTAACACTTCTGAGCCTTTCTCACATTTCATGATCTATGGCTATTTTGCATAAATGCCTATAATGACACAAGTATATTCAAAGTATTGTAAAGGACTGGAAGGTCAAAGATCTTTGGTGTAAAACTAAAATACGTCATTGCTGGTAAAACAAATTGCGTCTCTTATCTCAGTGAGGAAACTTAAAATTACCTGAACCAGAGCTTGTACAGTACTGTGTTGTATAATTGTGATCACACCACTGAAAACTTCAGCAAAAGGACGATCTCTGTGGAACTGCCATGCATTGCCACAGAATGTGCTTTTGAATGCAAAGAGAAACACTATGAATTACACACAGCAAGACTGAGCAATGCAAAAAGTAGCTAAATAAGACTCAGAGCAACAACACAAATGCAGGCCTAAAGGGCTCTTTGCATGGTGTGCTGGTTTTGGCTGGGGCGGAATTAACCATCTTCACAGTGGCTGATATGGGGCTGTGTTTTGGACTTGTGCTGAAGGCAGAGTTAATACAAGAGATATTTTGTTATTGCTGAGAACAGCTTACACAGAGCCAAAGCCTTTTCTGCTTCTAATACTGCCACACTAGCAAGGAAGTTGAGGGTACATGGGAGGTTGGGAGGAGACACAGCCAGGACAGGTGACCTCACATGACCAAAGGGAATGACATCATGCTCAGTATATAATGTGGGGGGAAGAATGACAAAAGAGGGGATGTTTGAAGTGATGGTGTTTCCCTTCCCAAGTCACTGTTGCGTGTGATGGTGGCCTACTGTCCTGGAGATGGCTGAACACCTGTCTGCCCCTGGGGAGCAGTGAATTAGTTTCTTGTTTTGCTCTGTTTGTGTGCACAGCTTTTGCTTTCCCTGTTAAACTGTCTTTATCTCAACCCATGAATTTTCTTTTACCCTTCTCATTCTCTCATTGCTCCTGCTGGAGGGAGAGTGAGTGAACAGCTGGATGAGGCTTGATCACTGGCTGGAGTTAAACCATGACACACAGGGAGTAAAGATTCCTGTAGAGTCTTTGAGTCTCAGACTAGAAAAATGGAAAAATTACCTGGAGGATATTAAAGTCAATAAGTGGTACATTGGCCTTGGATTTGAGAAAACCCTGGTTTCTCAGTGGTATTTTTCACTTATTTTCAAAATTTACTCTTTAATTGCATTGGCATCAGAATTCAGACACCATGTGCGTAACCAAATTAGAAGGACACGTCTCTCTCTTAATATGCCATTGAGTTCTTTACCACATCAAAGAAGGTCTGGTAACTTAAGAACTGAAAATGGACGTCTTTTAGAAGCAGTATTTTTGGTCTTACCTTGCGGACTAAACTCAGGTAAAATTCCTCATGAAAACCAGCAGGGGTCCTGCCCACAAGGAGACTCTTATGCAAGGCTTAAATTATCAAAGTAGTAAGAGGAAAATGTTACAGGGGAGCAATCACTCTGTGGAGGCAGCCAATAATTTAGTTACAGGAAATGTATATTACAGATGAGGATTAACACTCATTCACTGTATTTGGAATGTGAAAGAATATATGAAATATTAATTCAAAATTACAATCACAACAGTTAACAATTAGAAAATTACACACTAGGACATAGAGTTGTGATTAAAAGTTGTAAA
Source organism: Grantiella picta (assembly GCA_013397955.1). Classification (NCBI taxonomy): domain Eukaryota; kingdom Metazoa; phylum Chordata; class Aves; order Passeriformes; family Meliphagidae; genus Grantiella; species Grantiella picta. The sequence continues at coordinate 426,473 of VZRM01003044.1, read as the reverse complement.
ATTACCGTCAGTGATTGACAATGATATTTTTGCCTCTACTACTGTTCAAAGGATTTTGGTGACAGAGTACCAGTCATCAAAAGATTTGTTTGTTTGCTATGTATGTACTTTTCAAGTAATGTTTCTCCCAGAAGGGGAAACTACAAAACTTAATTTTACATGTGCTTTATGTGTTTGAGGTACCAAACTAAAAAAAAAAAAACAAACCATAATATGGAACATAAAAGATGAGAACAAATGAGCTGAACACTGAGAGGTTGTTAAATACAATTTTTCTAACCAGTAACAAAAAATATTTACCACATTAGAGTTCCAAAGATACTCAAGATCAGCAACTTTCAAAAATAACTGAGGATATTTCACACCTCAAAGAATTAGAAAAAACTGAGAGAAGTCTTTATGTTAAAATATATTAATTAAAAAAAATCGAATCCCATAAAATGTATTCAATCAAACTAATTGCACACTTTTGCAGAGACACTATCTACTTTAAGAACATAATTCAACAAAATTTAACATTCCTGTATGCTGTATTTCTGCTCCAATTCTCTTCTAAGAATGTGGCAACCTCAGGCACCATGAAAATAGCAAAGAAATTACTAAACAGCAGAAATCATGTTAGAGCAAACTTCCTATATTTTATCATGTTGTTATTAGAACACATAAAATTTTAATGTTACAAGCACACATTTTATATCTAAGTCCGGTAGAATGTTTCAGATTGATACTAATTTCAATTGCCTCTCATTCTATCAAAAGACAGAGTGATTCCCAGCTGTGCAATTACTGGGAAATTTTGTAGGTTCAAGACTCATCATACGGAATAACAAATGCATCCTTTCTGAATGACTAAGATAATCCCCAAAATGTGTTTCATAAGAAAACTCTAAATTCCAGAAGTTTTTCAGGATAAACAGCAAAGGCAAAACAGGCATTAACCTTTGTATGTCCCAAGCCTTGTTCCCACAGTTCCTTCTTGCCCTTGTGAAGAGCAGCTGTGTAAGAGCAGCATGTCCCTTTGATTGTCTCTGTCTAATCGCATGGCTAAGGTAAATCTCCACTTCTTTCTACTCCTTTGTGCGTGATAACACTGGCACAGAAACAGGAGACTGAGGAGCCTTCACTTTTAGTACATTATGGAGAGCACTGCTTATCAAATCCTGCTCTGTAACACCTATGCAAGTCCACATTCAGCAGCAGGGATAATCAGTCACCCAGAAGTCAGCACCTGAAAGGGATCGATTTTCTGAGGAATTGCTGATGGTATAATTTGATCAACAGAATTCTCCTATGAGTGATGGTGTCTGAGAAAGAAAAATACTCCTACACTCCTACTACTCCTCTGTGTTGGATTTGCAAGACTTAGTAGCAGGAACAGAACCAATGCCTCAACAACTTGATCATTGTGAAACAACCACATAAACCATCACACTTGGTACTGTAATGTGTACTGCAAAAACTTCTCAACTTCTCTCTGAGACAATTCTCCTACAGCCATTTGTAATGTTTCAAATTTATTTAACAGTACCCAGCATTTTTGTTTGTTTTGTTAGGTTTTTTTTTTTTTTTTTGTTTGTTTGTTGTTTTGTTGGTTTTTAAATTCATAAGTCCGCGCAACTGACCAGGACATATTGAACTAGTATTTTCGTGTTACAATTACACTCATCCAAATGGATTTGGTAACAGCTTCTTCATAGAATATTATAGCTGTAGATCTTCAGTAATATGTATAAACATCCCTATTTTGTTGAGGTGCTGAACAAATCCCTTAATACTGCTTCCAGGTAGAACTAAAGACAAAGACATTTCAATACAAGCCTGAATAAAACAGAAATATTTTAATTCAATCAGATGGACAAATTGATTAATGAAAATGCCCTTTGCAATTAAATAATGAGGTGTGTAGGTTGCCTCATTTCACAAAGAACTTTTATAGATCTGTTAAAAATTAGCAAGCATATATGCAGAACACTTTCTTCGTTCCTCACTCTATTGCTACAAGGATTTCCCTACAGAATGACAGTGCAAGTCTGGCATTGTAAAAGTACACAATGTTTTAGAGACAAAATTTAGAATTTTTAAATCTGCACAAACTTCATGAAGAAATAACTTAGTTGTATATTGCTTATTTTTGACCCTATCGTGATGACTTACATTTCATGAATGTACAACTAGACCTAAGTGGTTTTTTTGACAAATACACAGATATTACTCACCACTTGACAAAGCTGAGTCTTTAGTCTTAGAAGTTACAGTGACTTTATTTGTTGGGTAGAAATCCAAGTACCATCGTTGTTAAGGCAGAATGTTTTGGCTGTTTTTTCAGACTATTTTCTGCCCAGCAAGAAAACACTGGGCTAAACTGCAAGAATTACGTTATAGAAAGTGCTGAAAAATGCTTCACGAATTTGCTTGGGTAGCCAAGTGGAGTTAAATTCCAGCATATTGGAAATCTTATGAAAAGCTTTAAAAAACCCCAAAAGATTAGACTTATGTTTAATACAGAGGGCATTTTCAGACTTTTCCCCAAGCAATGGCTGAGGATCAGCTTACATCTATCTGGATGCATTAAGATAAACAACGTACTGCTGTACATAATGTGCAAACTGTAAATTATGTTACATTTATTTCTTGTTTTCTGCTTTCACCAAATGTCTGACACACTGTAATAATGGGAGTTCACTAGGCAGAGGTAAATTTAGCAAAGGTACAAATTCTGTTCTGAACTCTGTAAAAATTAATATGATATGAGGATGACACCATCTATATGAAAAAAAAGTAATCCTGACATGTGTCACTGCTTTTGCCTACAAGACCATGCTTAGATATAAGATACTTCCCTCAAAAATTATGAATGAATGTTAATAAAATACATTTCAGTAGCAGACAATGGACATTTATAAAATATACCCATATTAGTTTCAATTTAATATGACAGTAAAAACAGATTGGAGGAAAGGACTAGCAATACATGATATTCAAGTCACAAGAAAGCCTTATAGACAATAGAGAGGTTATCCTAATTCTTCACCTACTTTCTGTTTAGCACAGGTGAGGTAACTTTAATGAACTGGGCCAGTGCTGTTGAAAGTAAAGCAAATTCAGAATATGGAAGAAGAAATTCAAGTCCCTAATTATCTCTAGTAGTAGATTTCTTCTTTAAAATACTCATGTATACTGAAAATAATTAGTCTTTCATGGTTTCTTGTTTACAAAACTAAAAAGGTAATTTAGAAGATTTAGTACAATAAAGGATTGGGCAATATATTCTGGCAGTGTCAAGTTCTGTATTCATTAAATGCACTGTAGTGATATTTGGGAAAAATCTCAATAGCACTGAGAATTGCAGAGGTGAGACAATTAATAGTCTTCTCTAAATTTCTAAAGACTTGATCTAAATCAGTCCTGAGACATCATGTCAAATGATTGAGTAGAAATGAGTGGCAGTTCAGGTCTACTGAAGCTGCTGAAGGTGTAGCACAGAATACTAAAAACACTTCCTTTGAAAGCCTTTGCCTACTTTAATATATACTGACTTACCACAATTTGACTTAATCAACTTTGGCTTCTGGTTGTCAAGACCTGTACTAATTCTATTGTAGTATTATCTAACTTCTTCATAAGGTAATACAAATACTGTATTTCTTAGTGTAGACACAGATTGTGTACAATAGTGTATAGATTGCTGAAGGTGCTGGACAAAGGACTGATTTTTTGCCTCAGTTCAGCATGTTTGAAGAAGCTTGGTCTGTCTAAATTTGGAAGGCCTACCATAGAAAATACAGACAAAAATTAGAGTATTGAACAGAAAAATTCTCTCATGGAATACCAGCTCAATGTGTTTCAAGGCAGCTGAGGCTAAAGAAAATACGTAAGTTTTGGTCTAACTTTTACATAAGGGCATTGCTTGAAAAGATACTTATTGGAAATACTGTTCAAGTCTCTTGTCTCACAAGACAAAACCAGAACTGATTAACTTCAGTCATGGAGGCTCAGCTTCTAGGACATATTAAATGATTTTCACAGAATCATAGAATGGCTTGAGTTGGAAGAGACCTTAGAGGGATGGGATATCCACCCCTTCTCTGGGCAACCTGTTCCAGTGTCTCACCACCCTCACAGTAAGGATTTCTTCCTGATATCTAATTAAAAACTACTGTCTTTTAGTTAGATGCTATTTCTCCCTTGTCCTGTCATGACATACTTTTAAAAAAGTCTTTCTCCATATTTCTTCTATGTTCTGTTCAGGTACTTCAGGCTGCAATCACCTTCTCTTCTGGGTGAACAATCCCAATTTTATTTTTCCCATAGAAGAGGTGTTCCAACTGTTAATCATCTTACTGGCCATCTCACTTCATCATCAGTTTCAAGACGCAGAGATCTCAGTTGGAAAAAACTCCATGTTCATAGGTTATTTCAATGCATTCTAAGTTCAGGACACCAGCAGTGTCTATATAAATCTAGCCTACACCACAACATATCATTTAGTCCTAGACAGAGAAAGAAGATACCTACTTTTCCTTTATACTCTTGTAAAAATGTTTTCCATTATAATTTGAATTATTACTATTCTTTAGATAGGCTTCTCAAAGATAGCGTATCAAAAATGTAGATCAAGGAGTGTTATCAAAATTGATCAGCAATTTATTTCATTCTGCATACAAAACTAAGTCCTCTGGAGTTCACCAACAGAAAACTGCCATAATATATGCATGCACAAGAATGAATAGGGGGAAAGAGCTGTTTTATAGAAGTTCATGCGTAACAGTCAAGATACAGTATTTATCTTTGTTTTGCAGAGAACATTTGGTTCTGTGCATAACTTTTACCTTTTACATATTCATTAGGCTGTTTGTATTAAATGTTGTTTTAAAATGAGTCCAGGCTAATTTTGCTGATAAAAAAATGATTACTAGCTCTCATTATTGTTTAATGTGGTTGGCTAATTACTTGTTATTTAGACTGAAAACGTTACTACTAATGTTCTGTTAATAGCCAGCACTCTTGGCTAGGCTTTTGGGAAGAAATCTGTTTATGTATGTACTTGGTTATATTTCTGTTCTGAAGGCCCTTGCAAATTACTGCTCAGTCTTTTCCCCCGTGTTAAATATTTTCAGCCAGAGAAATTTATGTGGTGTGTCTCATGGTATTGCTGAAAGTCTCCTATATCTATGTGCACTTGTACAGACTGCATGTGAATAGTTTCTCACTACAGATTCCTGATAGGTAAATGACAAGAGGTGAAGTTTGTTCTCAGAAATAAGGTCTATTATATTTTAGTGAAACAACTTCCTGCAGTTGCTGGGGTTGGTTCAGCTCATTTGTATGCCAGCTCCTGCAAGCTGAAGTCTGGTATTGGCCTACCTCAGATAAAACTGACTAAAGAAATCAGCACTACCTTTCACCTGTGAGTCAAAATTATTCTGAAAAGAGATTGTGGGCTTTGGTGAGGAAATAGGCAAAATGGCCCATTCAATTTCTCTAAAAATTACTTTTTAGCAAGTTTCCTACGTTCTTATGGAGAATCAAATCACATCACATTTGGATCAGCAAATAGGATTGTAAAGGACCATTTACACTGTCTGTTGTTATGTGAAAGGGATTTAACATTTTTCCTGTAAACCTCCTTGACTTACTTCTGTGCTATAGTCATAAATAAGATTATTTTTCAATGGAAAAGTAAATCAAATATTATACCACTCTTGGACACAACAGATATGTAGAACAGCTGATTGTATAAAGTTTAACTGTATATATTTTTTAGACTGGAGTGTTAATACATCAGACATGAAAGAGGCAAAATAAATTTACCTTCTGGGAAGAATACATTTTAAAATAATTTGTAGTTTTGAGAAGATATAGTTACATGCACAGCTGGTGAACACATAACAATCTGGAATTTATACAGATAATGGTCTATCATATATTTGTTCTGACCTGTTTTACAATGGAATGTTTATTTTCCCCAAGTTCAAAACAATCATGGGCATCTTTCGCGATGCAAAGTCTGTTATTATTTGCTTGCTAGTGACAATATTAACATGTTATTCATGTAAATATTTTTGAAAAGGGATTTCCATAAAACTAATCCATGTCTAATCTTTTGGAAGTGTTTGTTAGTAAAATGAAGCGTATCTTCCTCTCTCATATTTTAGAAACAATCTGATAGCTCAGAGGTGGTACCTTCACAAGAAAACATTATTTTACTAAAGGTATGACAGAAAGTTTAACAGAGCCACAGTAATTTTTGGGTCGTAGGCATAGATAGTTACTTCCAGGCTTGCACCAAGACCTTTAAGACTTTACCTATCTCACAGAAACTTGACTGAGATCAGCAGAAAATGTACTATCTTTTAAAGTGTACTTAATTATCAAGTAGATACGTAATACAATAAGGATTCTGCTGCTGGAAATTTTGTCTGTATTCACCCATGCTTGTCTGAAATATATCTATATATATTAGGTATTAAAACATTAATTAAAGAAATGAGTAATATAATAATTATTATATTACTATATTACTATAACAACAACAGTATATATCTTTTTA